>JBBPMY010000649.1:0-13152 GCA_038090615.1 Phylloporus gajari
TTGATGGAAGCATAACTGATAGTTGCCATAGTTACTGTATCATAGTAACCACCTCAATTGACACTATTTAAGCATTGGTTTCATCTCTCATGTCTTTCATATTTACTCTATGTTCTATTTCCTCTTCCAAAAAAGAAAACATCATTTCTCTGGCCTCTAATGGTCATTCTAGTCACTCTATTGCCTTCAAACTAGATGTCAGCCAGTCTACTGTCTCTAGGGTACTCAGGGATCTCTTGCTAAATAGACCTAGACTTCTTTCTGACTGTCCCTCCAAGCTTTCAGCCACTTCTCAGTATGCTATCATTACTCAAATCACTACAGGCAGGGCTTCCAATGCTGTCCAGGCTACCTACCACATCATTTCCATCATTTCTAGTCCTGTCTCCTCACAAACAGTAAGAAGAGTTATAAAAAAAATTCATTTAAGGCTGTAACAAAGAAGAAAAAGCCACTTATTGCTATAAGAAACAAGAAGAGGTGTTTAGCCTTTGCCCTGAAGTAACCAGAATGGTCTATTAATGACTAGAAGAGAGTTGTATGGTCAGATGAGACCAAAATCAACAGGATAGGATCATATGGAAGGGAATGGATATGGAAACAGATAGGTGAGGGCTTTATTAACAGAGAGGTTCAGGGAACAGTGAAATTTGGAGGAGGAAATATCATGGTATGGGGGTATATGGGTTGGGAAGGTGTTGGATATCTTGCAGAGGTTGAGGGGAGGATGGATGCCAACCAATATGTGGTCATTTTGAAGAACAACTTACTTCCTAGCTTGGAGGAATCTGGAATTTCTTTGGAGGATGCTATCTTTCAATAAGACAATGACCCCAAACACACCTCCAAAAAAGCCAAGAAGTGGATGGAAGATAACAATATCAAATCCCTAGATTGGCCTCCACAATCTCCAGATCTCAATCCCATTGAACATCTCTGGCATCATATCAAAAAGATGCTTGTCAAGTATCCAAGACATGCTAAGGGAGTATGAGAGATTTGGGAAAGAGTGGCAGAAGTATGAAACAATATAGATCCAGAGGTGTATCAGAATTTGATTGAAAACATGCATAGGAGGATCCAAGCAGTGATCAAGGCCAAAGGAGGTCACACAGAGTACTAGAATTGGATGATTCTATAGATTTGACATATAGTTACAAAATTGAGTCAATGACTTGCTAATTTGAATTGACTATATCTCCATGGATACATATTCAAATTACATCAATATTTTTTTCACATGTGACCAGGAGCATGTGCTTCCCACCACCTACTTACACTTTGGCTCTATTTGTTCTTCCCCCTGAGTTATATAACAAACACTTCAAAATCTCAAAACATTGACTCAATTTTGGAAGTCACTGTATAGCAATACTTACTAAGATAACATTTGACTGACTGACTTGTCTGTCTGTCAAGGGTTCTCTGCTGTGCTTTGAAATCATTGCAACTTGATAGATATTGTCCAGAATCATGGCTTGAGGTGTGATGAAATGATCATTGTCTGCCATGGCCATGGAGTCTCAGCTGAGGCTAGCAGGAATGTGTGTCTGATACAAAAGAATTTGTGAGGGGGAAAACAAACACTTGAAAGGTAGACAAGATTACAACCAAGGCATGATGTGTAGTGATTGATGGTAGGTTAAAGTGGAGTGTGTTCACCATTTGACCACTAGACTAGGAAGAAGCAGCTTGGTCAAGGATAGTGAAGAACACCTCATCTGACAAAGGGGCTGTCATTGCTGCTTGATCAGTAAATCAAAATGTAGATGACAAATGCTAGGCCTACTCATCATTTGTGAGATGTTCCAGTGATTGTAGTTAATTGATGGTGTATTGAATGAGTCATCTTGCAAGAGATTGAAAAATGATGGTATGATAGCTGATTGTAGTTCCTCTAGGAATGATACATCCTGTGGTTCATCTCCTGTGTTATGGTCACCACCAATGCAAATGCCTGGTGGAAAGTGGAATGGAACCTATAACATACTCCAAGATGAGCTAGCAATGAGCCAGTGAAAGAAATACATACAGTGAGCTCAAAACCCTTTCAATACTAACACTGACAGCAGTGCACAAAGCACACTGCCAAACATTGTGGGAATCTTGCTTATCTTTGGTGGAGTTATAAATAGTACTTACTCCTGACTACAAAATTGTCTCCTAGGTTATGTGATTTGGTTCACACACTGTAGAGATATCATTATTTCAAGTCAGCAGTGTCATTGAAAGGGTTTTTGAGCTTTTGAATTAGATAGGATATTAGTACTTGGTATAGCCTCCTTTTGCCTTAAGCACTGCCTGAACCCTTCTAGGCATGCTTTCAATTAGTTTCTGATGCTCCTCCACTGGTATCTTCTCCCACTCCACCTGAACTTTGTCCTATAATTTCAAAATTCCCTTAGGAGGGTGTTCATGCTCTGCAAGCCTCCTTTTCAGCCATCCCCAGAGATACTCAATAGGATTGAGGTTAGGAGACTGTGCAGGCCAAACCATAGTGTGAAAATCCTACTCTTCTAGCCACTCCTTCACATTTCTGCAGGTATGCTTGGGATAATTGTCTTGTTGAAAAATGATATCAGGAGGATTGAGCTCATAATGCTCTAGGGTTTGTTGTAGCTCATCCTTCAAAATTTGAAAGTAGAGGTCCCCATCCATCCTACCATCAATCTTGGTAGCAAAGGAGCCACTGTAAAGTCCAAATAAGCCTTGCAATGTCTAGCAGAAAGAGTGGGGCATTTGGACTTGACCACAGCTTTCATACCAGATTTCTTCAAGTAAAGATGAACTGTACTGGCAGATAGAGGTTGATTGATGATATTAGTGAGAGCTTTGGTCACTTGAACTGCATTTTCAGCTCTACCAGAGGTGATAAGATATTGGGCATGATGAATGTTGACAGAAGAAAGCTTGAAAGGACAACCTCCAACAACTTTAGGGAGGGTAGACCACTTCTTGGAATGAAGCCTGGATATGGTAGAAGGGCCAACACCAGTTTGCTTGGCAATAGCTTCACCAGAATGGCCAGCATCAAGTAGAGAAAGGATATTGGCTTGTTGGGTAAGAGAAAGGGATCCAATCATGGTAGTAGATATGAAACAACGAGTGTGGGAACTTTTTAAAACTCAGACACACTGTTTACATATACATTACTATTTGTATAACCAAACAATGTCAAATATCACATGATTTCACCAAGATCTTAACTAGCAATTTAAAAGCTTAAAAACCCTTTCAATGACATTACTAACTTGACATAATGATATCTCCACAGTGTGAGAACCAAATCACATGACCTAGGGGACAATTTTGTAGCCATGAGTAAGTACTATTTATAACTCCACCAAAAATAAGCAAGATTCCCACAGTGTTTGACAGTGTGCTTCATGCACTGCTGTCAGAGTTAGTATTAAAAGGGTTTTTGAGCTTACTATATGTCTCTCTAGTATCTCATAGAATGCAGAGGCATGGCAGTAGACATTGAGATTGAAAAATCAAGTCAGCACAGTGATACAGCTAAGCCTCAAATGAAATATTAATAAAGAAATTCTAATACATGAATACATATAGAGTGATACATACTTAACTCAGTGCTACATGTTTATAAATAAGTACATTAGCATCACTGCCCAGGCTTATTAGAAACTTAACATGATGTTCATCTGTATGTTAGTGGAAGCCAATACTGTGAATTCATTGGTGTAAATAGCTTGACAATAAGCAACATTGTTCTCTACATTGTAGACATGAGCCTTCACCTCTTCTTCATAATCTGCCACATCCTTGCTGACTGTGGTCAGCTCCTCTTTGTCAAGTCTGTGCATCTCTACAAACACATATTTCGTCTTCTCTAGAGAATTGATTTCATGAAAATGTGTAGAGAGGTGGGAGAAAATAGCATCCCTGGCCATATATTTCACAATGTAGACCTTTTTAAATAGTTCCTCAGGCAACTGTGATAGGTCAGACTTGAGCATCTCTTCTCCCTGATTCAGAATGGACAGTCTGAGCACAAAGCCATTTCAATTGTCCATACAAAGAACTGACCTTGACCACTTCCTCCAGTGTCAGATAGGGATGAGATGTTTTGCCCAAACCTCACATCACAAAGTACAGTTCAGAGGACCAGGCAGAAGCACAGTATTTGTAGAGGTTAAACAATCTCCACATTCTCAGATTGCCTTCAGCAGTCCACTTTTAAATAGCTTGGTCAAGAGGTTTCATAAGGAGCTGGGACTGCAAACAGGATGGATAAACAGAAGCCATGGGAGAGAGCTTTATTTTCAAGGAGTAAATGGTCAGTTGAGATGGGGGTCTGTGGACTAGATTCAGAAGAAGAGAGAGAGTTTGAAAATTTAGGATTATAATCTATGGTGAATATTGTAAAGTGATGAACTATGAAGTGACATATATGATTTCCTATGTGCACAGTAGTACTTATTAGAGCACTGACAAGTAGTCACTTCAGGCAGAGTTTAGAATACTTAGTGTTTTTGTGCAATGTTGCAGCTTCCACCATATGCTCTATCTGATTTATTCTAGCCATGATCTGACCACCATCATCAGGAGCCAATCAATATATTGTCCTAGTTGTAAAACCTCTTTCCTTTCCCCAGCCCACCTCATCAACCATCTGAACCTGATGCCATGTACACTAGTGCACACAGAAAGAGTTCCTATATCTGTCTCTCTAGCTTTTTTCTAACATCCTAGAGAGACTATTACAGGTTGATACCATCCAAAATCAGGTTATATATATGAGGAAGGCAAAACCCTAGTGGTCAAGTTGCAACATGACCCATACAATGATCATTGCATGCATGCACATATTATCCATTGCAAGATGAAGGAGAATGGGACCTAGCCAAGTTCCTGTCAGTATACCTTACTCAGGCAGGCTTTAATGAGTTTATCAAGCTGAAATAAGTGAGTAAGACTCATTGTCTGGCCCTATCTTTGTAGACTCCTCCATCCTAGTTTCAGAACTGACTAAAGCCATCATTAAAATCTGTGGAACAACTATGTGGGTGGCTGGACAACCTACCCAGTGGCCCTAAATGGAAGTGCATTACATTGACTGTCAAACATTGTCCAACTACCTGACCTATTTGTCTTATCTGGTGTAATATGAGAGCAGTTGTAGAGGACCTATTAAATAACCCAGTCTTTGCAAATCACCTGACATTCAATCTATACATTATTGTACAAGGGATAAAGAGGGAGTATGATGAGTTCTTTTCAGTAGATTGGGTGTATCAAATCCAGCTATATATCTAGTCACATTTTTATCTGAGTTAACCTTATGATTTATAAGACCAGCTTCCAGAGGGTATCATACTAGTGCCTATTATTATTGCATCTGACAAGACCCCTGTAACATGTCATATGGGGGAACTTAAAATGCACCCTATATTTGTTACTATTGGTAATATCTAGTCAGATGTTAGGATGTAGGCAACATTGCATGCATGGTGATGTGTAGGCTTCATGCCCATTCCTAACTTCAAAGTACACCCCAATTCCCAGACTATCTTAACTGCTCACCTGTTTCATTCATGCATATACATTATTTTTGTATCTTTTGAAGAGATCACACAAAACAGAGGGCTCATGATAGACTGTTTAGAGTATATTCACAACTATTTCACTCCCTTTGCTGCCTATATCTGTGACCTACCAGGAGAGCAGCTCATTGCATGTATTTCCAAAAACACCTCTTCTGTCAGTACTGCAACTCTATCTGAATTCAGTGATTCCTTCCCACATCCCCCTCTGAATTGGTGTAGACACATTGTAGCAGATCCAACAACTATGTGCTGAAGTTCATTCTTGAGACATTTCTACATTTCAGAAGAGAGCAAAGGAATGAAAGTTGCTTGGAGTTCATCTTCCTTTCTGATGAGATTGGAGATTTGTGGACCCTACTCATTTTCTGAATGGCAAACTACTTTATGCTTGCCACAAATTCCTCTTTGACCATCTACTCAAGTGGTGTGAGGAAGCTGTTGGGAAGTTAGTTCTTGATACTCATTTTGAAATGCAACATAAGTACAGTGGTGTCTATCACTTCTCCTCAGATATATCACATATCAAACAGATTATCAGCTATGAGCATTATGACATTCAGCATACAATTGTTCCTATGCTCACAAAGGCATCTCCTGTCATCACACCTCTCTTTGTCCACAATATTTGCTCTTTTATTGAGTTCACTTACAAGGCACAAGATCCTATTCACATCAAAGCATCCATCACAAGCATAGTTGGGGTGCTGGTGGAGTTCCATAGAACCAGGCACATCATTGTAGAAGCTGAAGCACAGCAAGGGATGATTGGGGTGAAGGCAGATTTCAACATACCAAAATTAGAGTTAATATAGCATTTTGTGCACAATATCAAGGACAATGGAGTCCTGCCATAATGTAGTGCAAATGCTACAAAATGCCTCCTTATCACACACTACAAGCTTCCATTTGAGAGAACTGCTCAACAGGCAAATACCTTCATGGACCAGATGGTAACTTTACTCAATCATGTTAAAAACATCCAACACCTTGATCTCTATCTAATTCTGTCAACTGACATAGGCACTCAAAAATGTTGTTGTTGTTGAAGATGAGGAAGTCTCTGCCATGATCCAATGTTTATCTTTGTTTCATACATCCTTTCTGATACAACAAAATCATTTCCCAGACTATATCCTTTCTACAACTTTTTTACAGACCCAAAGACCTTTTCATCCTCTATAAGTGCCATCATACTTCATATGACCATCCAACCTGACTGTACAAAGATCACAGTCATGCAGATGCAGGCCCTTTATCCTTTCCCATATGTCATATATTATATCAATCAATACATCTGCTTTGCCTCTCAATACAATTCAATGCTGTTGTGGTCCCCCTCTTTAAAGATGGTTGATGTTTGGCATTAATGCCACATTCAACAACATTTGTCTTTCTGATGGCACTATTAAATGTGAAGTCAACTGATTCAAGCTTATCCATGGTCTTGTTAAGTCCAGGTTAACTCCTAAGTAGAACTCTGAAACTTCAGAGTTGTAGACTGATGGGAGATTGGCTTCACCTTATGTGGTGCACCCTTGTCAAAGTCCAGTTCTGTATTTGGGTCAGAGGTCAGAGGTAATCAGAGGAGAACATGAAGTACTCAAGTAGAAGTTAGGAGTAGAGACCAATTTAATATTTGAACTGAAGTATGTATAGACTATGGTTATACTATTTACATATATAGAGATTGGGGCTATAGATTTGTAAGACTGATGAGTATCTTTGTAAGAAATTACTAAGTCTAAAGTTAGAGATAGTATATATCAAAGCTATACTCCAGTTACTCTAGAACTGGAGCTGTGCTCAAAATGGAGGCACAGCAGGAGCAAGTCTAAATATGGTAAGTTACTAAATATGGTCAAAGCTCACTAATAGACAAGAGATCAAGATAAAACAAATTCCTGTTATCTCCAAATATGATAAGATAGAAAATGCACTGGAAATTGAAAGTATAAAAAGCAGAGTTCAGAGATAGACTTAGCTGAAAATGATGATCATGACAGGTCTGCAGAGCACCTGCATGGACTGCATGATACAGTACTTTTTAGCTATCCAGGTGTTGAAATGTGATAGGTCAGTTACTACAAGTGCATTGTTTGTACTGCATACTGACTGTCAAACCTCAGATGTCAGGCATATTAAAGCTATATTCTTACTATGGACTCATGCCTGTGTCATACTTCCTTCATACCTTACACTTCCCTATGCTTTTGTTGAAATTTCCACTATGTGTGTTAATCCCATAGCTGATCAAGGGTGAGTAGACCTCTACAGAGTCCACACCCACCCTCCAATGGTCTTTCAGCCAGTCTGTCAAACTACTATATGGTGGTTCCATTGACTAACATAGTGCATGCAATAGAACTTGTCCCTATATATAAAACAGTGATCACTAGGATTCAGCTATCAAATGGATTATGTATGAGCAGTATTATGTTAATATATTTACCAACAAGAAGATATTCAACATAATGTGTTGAGTAGCTTTTATTTGTACATTCCTCTCTTGAAATATGATACACTTAGCTATCTGATGATCAATCATATGTAGCTGACATGATAATCAAGACTTGGTGGTTGAGATCTGAGCCCAGGCAACTGTTGCCCAAATGAGAATTGGAATTTGTCCAAATAAGGCATATTTTACTTGTTTCTCAATATAAATCACTGTAGCTTATCTCAAAGCCTAACTTTTTTTTCCTGATGTGATTTCATCAGTAAGATGTTAAGGCACAATACAAACTTATAAGACAAGAACATAGCCTACTAAGAATATAACTCTCATTGAAATATATTCAGTAGTTTGACTAAAATAGTTGTATTACATAATCATTGTAGTGTAGTATTTAAGACTTGTCTGAGTCTGAATTTGAATAACACTCTTAACTTTGAACCACCATTGTGTAAGTTTACTACTGTTGTATTTGTTCTTTGTTGTTCTTGCACAGACCATATTCAAATGGACTCAGATACTTCTGTATTATGTAATCCTGAGTAGATAACCTTTGTATTGATGGTATCTACACCTCAGTCACAAACTCCATCTCATACTGAGTATACTTCTACAGGTTATGAGCCCTGACCTTGTACTCTAACAATCACACATATATTCAACAAGATGTCTGGTACAACATCTAAAGAGGTTAAGCTACCTAAGCATGATGCATCTGGCAAGGATTGAACTACTTGGAAAGTCTATCTACAACTCACTACAGGTAGTTGAGGACTTGACAGTTACCTCAATGGCAGCAAGAAGAAGCCCATTGATCCAGCAGTTAGAAAATCAGCTGGATGGATGGTGACAACCTCTACCAAGATTAAACTGGTTGAAGATTATGAGAAGGATCTTGTGATTTGGACTGAGAAAGACATGAAAGTGTGACACATGATTGCAAATACCCTTTCAAATTCCCTATTTGTTCATCTTGTGTGCAAAGACTCAGCCCACAACTATTTTGTGACTCTTCAAGATCTCTTTGAAAAATGCTCACTTGTGGTTGGCACTAAGATGCATCACCAACTTGGAGAACTTAAGCTGAAAGATGAAGGAGATATATGCATGCATATAGAGAATATCATTGTACTACATGAGGACCTTGCCTCAATTAGACAACTAGTGTTAGATGAAGATCTCTTTAACATCATATATGTATCACTTCCTTGTTCCTATAATCCTGGTCATACAGCTCTTTCCTCAATGATATGTCTGCAGAACCCATCAGTTACATCAGATGAACAGATGAACATCATCTTGAAAGAATATAATAGACTTACAATGCAAGATAGCAGAAAGGGGAAGAAATTCTCTAGGGGTGAGAACACAGCTTTTGAAGCAGATGCTTCATCTAAGAAAGGGAAATGGAAAGGGAAATATTTCAATGGTGACTACAACAACTGCAGTTGGCCAGGCTATAAAAAGCATGATTGTTGGGAAGAAGGTAGTGGAAAAGTAGGTCAGACACCAAATCTTGGAAGTTGTGTAGAAAGAAGCCTAAGAATGATAAAAAATCAAAGGTGTGCATAAACACAGCCACAACAGATAAATCTGACAGTGCTTGGTTTGTCACACTTGACAACAATTCATCCACCACTGAAACTGCATTTCTGACTCAAAAAAATGACATTCCAGAACTTTACAATAGCAGAGCTTCACAGCATCTTTCCCCATGCCAAGAACATTTCATAAACTTTGTCTTTATCTCATCTAAACCTATATGGGGTACAGATAATGGAACATTCAATGCAATTGGACAAGAAGACTTACTGATCTACCTCTACAATGGAAGTTCTCAGACACAACTTGTCTTGAAAGATGTCTGCTACACACCAAGTATGTATGCAAGTGACACTTATGTCAATCAGCTGTCTCACAGAAACAGGCTATCACACTGTCTTTAATAGTGGTGTATGTCAGATCTTTGATGCTGGGCATTCTCTTGTGGGTCAAGTTGAAGTTACAAATGACTTATATAGAGCAAGGTCTGTCTATTTAGTGACTGCAGTGACCATAAAAGATGATAGGCAACTTACCATGGAGGAGTTGCATACTTGCTTGTCCCATATCAGAGTTGAGATGATCCATGAGATGTTGACAAAGGATATGATCACTGGTGTTACACTGAACCTAAACCATAGCACTATGGGTCAGTGTGCTTTATGCAAGTATGGAAAAGCCACTCAAAAACCTATCAGGAAGGTTCACAAACCCAGTCACTTGAAGAGACTTGGTGATGAGATACATACTAATGTCTGAGGACCTTCACCTGTCCAAACCTCTGGGAAATGTAGCTATTACAGCTCTTTCACCAACAATCATACATGCTATACACATGTTAGCCTCATGGGGACAAAATCAGACACATTTCAGACCTACCAGCAGTTTGAGTCTTGGTTGCAGACACAATATGGTGTATCTGTGAAACAACTTTGTTCTGATCATGGGGGAAGTACCTATCTGATGAATTCACTTGTCATCTGAAAGCTAAAGATACTGAATGAAAACTTACCACTCACAATACTCCTGAACACAACAGTGTTATGGAATGCCTCAACCAAATTCTTGTGGAGTGTGTGCAAATCATTTTGCATGATAGTGGCTTGTCAAAGAACTTGTAGGGGGAAGCACTCCTACATGTTGTCTGAGTCCAAAATGGGTCAGCTACCAGAGTGTTAGATGGTACATACAGTGACTTCCAAAATCAAGTCAATGTTTTGAGATTTTAAAGTGTTTGTTATATAACTCAGGGGGAAGAACAAATAGAGCCAAAGTGTAAGTAGGTGGTGGGAAGCACATGCTCCTGGTCACATGTGAAAAAAATATTGATGTAATTTGAATGTGTATCCATGGAGATATAGTCAATTCAAATTAGCAAGTCATTGACTCAATTTTGTAACTATATGTCAAATCTATAGAATCATCCAATTCTAGTACTTTGTGTGACCTCCTTGGCCTTGATCACTGCTTGGATCCTCCTAGGCATGCTTTCAATCAAATTCTGACACACCTCTGGATCTATATTATTATATACTTCTGCCACTCTTTCCCAAATCTCTCATACTCCCTTAATATGTCTTGGATACTTGGCAAGCTCCTTTTTGATATGATGCCAGAGATGTTCAATGGGATTGAGATCTGGAGATTGTGGAGGCCAATCCAGGACTTTGATATCATTGTCTTCTATCCACTTCTTGGCCTTTTTGGAGGTGTGTTTAGGGTCATTGTCCTGTTGAAAGATGACATCCTCCAAAGAAATTCCAGATTCCTCCAAGCTAAGAAGCAAGTTGTCGTTCAAAATGTCCACATATTGGTTGGCATTCATCCTCCCCTCAACCTCTGCAAAGTGTCCAACACCTTCCCAACCCATACACCTCCATACCATGATATTTCCTCCTCCAAATTTCACTGTTCTCTGAACCTCTCTGTTAGTAAGGCCCTCACCTGCCTGTTTCCATACTCATCCCCTTCCATCTGATCCTATCCTGTTGATTTTGGTCTCATCTGACCAAACAACTCTCTTCTAGTCATCAATAGACTATTCCTGATACTTCAGGGCAAAGGCTAAACACTTTTTGTTTCTTATAGCAAGAAGTGGCTTTTTCTTCTTTGTTACAGCCTTGAATGAATTTTTTTTGAGAACTCTTCTTATTGTTTGTGAGAAGACAGGACTTGGAATGATGGAATTGATGTACTAAGTGGCCTGGACAGCATTGGCAGCCCTGCCTGTAGTGATTTGAGTGATGATAGCATACTGAGAAGTGGCTGAAAGCATGGAGGGACAGTCAGGAAGAGGTCTAGGTCTATTGGACAGGAAATCTCTGAGCACCCTAGAGACAGTAGACTGGCTGACACCTAGTTTGGAGGCAATAGAGTGACTAGAATGATTGTTAGAGGCCAGAGAAAGGATGTTTTCTTTTTTAGAAGAGGAAATAGGACATATAGTGAATCTGAAAAACATGAGAGATGAAATCAATGCTTAAATAGTGTCAATTGAGATGGTTACTATGATACAGTAACTATGGCAACCATCAGTTATGCTTCCATCAAGGGCTACATATGACAGCTGTCAAATTTTGACAGATGTGACAGATAGTTATATAATTGAGTCAGTGACACATTAAATTGAATTGACTATATCTCCATAGATATATATTCAAATTACATCAATATTTTTTTCACATGTGGCCAGGAGTATGTACTTCCCACCATCTACTTACACTTTGGCTCTATTTGTTCCTTCCCCTGAGTTATATAACAAACACTTCAAAGTCTCAAAACATTGACTCAATTTTGAAAGTCACTGTATCTAGCAGCTGTAGTTCAATTATGACATGTAGTATGTACCTGGCAGTTGACAATAGACTCTCAAATATCAGAGAAGATTACAGCAACTCCTGGCTATTAAGGTCACCTCTCCTAAGTTCTCTCTCTAAAGTCACTCTGTTTTGATATGCCTCTCAAGGAAGTATGTTAGGAGCTGGCTAAGGACTGAGTTATGGTGGTCCTGCCCCTTCTCTACAGATGACTCAATTTGCCTAACATAGGACTAGCCACAGGAGAACACTTCAATGCAACCTGAAACCATAAAGGGAAACTAAGGTCTTCATATGGTCATATGTTTTTTCTAATGCTAACCATCATGAGTTTCAATTTCAGAGCCAAATCTGAGTGGTGCTAAAATTACCTTAAACATTACAGTAACATTGTGTTATGTTCATATGGCAAGGTCAACATTATTTCCAATACCACTGGTTCCTATCCAACTGTTCAATGGTATAACATTTTAAATTGCATATTCAACTCAATTGGTCCAGTCATCTCTGCAAGGAAATCTTGTGGTTAGAATACATGGGTACTTGTCATAGGCATAAAAAACATGGTTACATGTAATAGATGTGACCAGTACTTAAAGTTAGAAGGAATGAGGGAATAAGATAGACAGCAAGGGGCACTCGACTTGATGGTCAAGACTCTCCATGACATTCAGTCATAAGCCTTCATTGTCTCTTCGAGTGCATCCATGTCCACATCAAAGGACACGTCAAACGATGAGTCCGGGTCTCCACTATGCTGTGCTGCTTTCGGCAC
>JBBPMY010000650.1:0-13146 GCA_038090615.1 Phylloporus gajari
GTATGCGTCCTGCGTGCGAAACTCTGCAGTGACCCAAGTATCGACGAAATTCATCCTGCTTAGTGAGCCAACGCAACCAGCAGTGGATCACGCGTCTGGCGGACTTGTGCGAGGTGAGGGTTTGGGATGACGGCGAAGACGGTGAGGGACGTGTCGTGATCCGGATCGCTATGCGGAGACTGGGGGCGCAAAGTCATGGCGGATGTGCGGCGCTGAGTGATAGATTACGAAAATAAACCTAGTCGCTCTCCCTGGCCAAGACCGACTTGAAAGGAGCCGTTACCTCCTTCAAGTGATCGGCTTCCATCGGGGTTAGTGCCCAAGACGTAGCAAAGAAAGTCTTGATCTCCACTCCATTTTGACATCCAGTGTCACGCAGCACTAGACTCGCGACTTTATACGATGACAAAGCAGACGCGGGATTACGCACGGACCGATTTGACATCCAGTCTCGCCTAGCCTCCGTAACCCCATTCCCAAGGGACGGTGAGATATCTGCGTCATAAAATGATCTGATTCGATCAGCCACTCATATGCCCCTCAGCGAGTGGGATAGCCTGGATCCCTAGCACTATTGAAGTTTAGGTACCGATATATACACGCGACACACGTTGATCAATCTATATCCACCCACCTTGTCGTCCTCCCCAACGCAGCCGCCAAACGGGTATGAGTGTCCAAACGACCCAGCCCATCAGCCATGTGCTCGCAAAACGCCCGTTTCGGCATCGTCCACCGCCCACAACGTCCCAATGACAGAACGGAACCCAGCAAGCTGTATCGCAGACGCGAGTCATCGCCTCGTCCGGGCGCTCCTCATCTCCAACGGTCATTTGACGCGGTGAGAGATGTGTAAGCTCGGAGTCGGACTGAATGGTCTGTCGAATCGTAAAACAACTGTCGTGCATCAATGCGGATTCGAAGAGCTATCCAGAACACCGTGGCAGGCGAACTCCCCATTTGTTCTTGTTTAGTATTTCAACGACCCTCGAGATGCGTGTGCCGTGTCCTTCTATACGTGCAAACGCGGCGGGACCGTATGGGGCCGAAGCTAGTGCTGACCCCAGGTTCGCCATTTTCCACGGTAAAAGATAGAAAAAAAAATATGAGTCCATGACCATGAGACTCGATGGAAGCTCGTGATGCCTTCATCATAAGTAGATGGACTGGCGGTCTGCCTTGGCAGCGAAGATTAAAGACAACGGCATCGCTCATTCGCGCTCCATTCACGACGGATGGAGCAGTACTATACAAAGTTAGGCTCCAAGATGTATATAAAGAATGCGCTGATCCATCGAAATACCCGCATTCCTCATCGTCATCCGCAACGCCCGTGGTGCACGGGTATAATCCAGACGACCCGAGTCGTCGATCATCCATTTGTAAAACATAGGTATCACCTTATCGGTCTGAGAATCATCAACTGCCCACATCGTTCCGATAACAGAGCAGAATCCAGCAAATTGCATCGCAGATGCAAGATGGATCGCTTCATCGGGACTCTCTTGATCTCCAACGGTCGTGTAACAAGCAGACAGGTACGCGAACTCGGAAGTCTGCAGATCGCTCTGGACGATATGTTGGATGGTAAATGGCCCGTCACGAAGAGCGAAAGCAGATTCGAACGGCTTCTCCTGATTTGGAACACCGTGGCAAGCAAAGTGTACCCACTCATTCTTGTTCAGCTCATCGGCGACACGGGAAATACAAGACTCCTCTCCCTCGATGCGTGTGAACGTCGTGAGACCTTCGACGATCTTACCAACCCTGTCCAATTCAGGGCCTACAGAAGGAAGTTCGGTTCCGCATTTGGGTGCTGCTTGACCAATGCCAATGAACCGTTTCTTTGCGCCGACCGAGTCTGATGAACTGGGCCTTCTAGCACGAATGAGGGCCGTCAGGGTGGTAGTGAAGGACGAAACATAGAGATCCGGAACACCCTTTTGACCTTCCCTGTATGGAGCGGCAGCATGGAGTGGCAAAAGAGAGAACTCGGCAGTAGGACACCACCAGATCCGCGAATTACGAGAACACGTTTTCTGCAAGACATTCATGATATGGGAAACTAGCTTGTCCCACAACTCGCGCAAAAATGTCGCGAACTCTTTCTCCATATCTTTCGTATCCATCCTCTTTGCACCCCGTGTCAAGGTACCGAACCGCACCGACAAATCTCGAGCGTCCCTTTTAGTAATGGGGAGTGGAATGTGGATGGGATCCTTGTCAGAAAACACGACAAGTGCATCACAACCATACTCGCTGGCATTCATAATGATGATAGGCCCATCTCTAGCTGCGCATTGGAGATCGGAGAATAGCGAGGGAAGAAGGAATCGAGAGAGACCAGGTAGCTCGCGGATCTTCGATACCACTTTTTCTAACTCAAGGTTTAGACGACAAACTCGATCGTGTTAGTCTGGAGCAGATGAATTTAGGGCATTGCGAGCGAGCAAAGTCATGCGGGTGTACTCCTCTGCCAGAACCTTGCCTTTGGGACCTGATACGATGACGTCGTCAAGTGGAGAACGGAGACGAGTGAGTTGACCCCAGAAAACACTGCGACCTTGCTCAAGAAGCTCAACAGCTTTGGTTAGGGATTGATTGCGAAGACATGCGGAAAATGCGTCTACGGCGAGCGAGGATGAAAGGGACTTGAGATGATCAAGGTGTTGAGGCAATGATGGTAGAGCGGCTAAGTGTTGAACGAGTGATCGAAGGGCTGTTTCATATGCAAGAATGGTCGTGGGGTGGTTGAACTTCTCGGCTGCGTTGATCCACGCTTTGACAGCAGACAAGTCCTGTGAAGAAGGTGTTTGAGATACACGCTCCAGTTCGGTGTAGAGGGTGAAGAGTTCATGTTTAACTTCAATGGCAGTATTGATATCGCCAAGTTCCCCCAGTAGCTTGTACCGGGAGGAGAGATAAAGCCCAAGATTGCTCAGGAACCCAGAGCGATCAAGGAGTCCAGGTGGACAAAGTGAGAGCGCTTCCCGGGTGTGAACAATGGCCTCGTCGAGGTCATCAATTCCCCCAAGTAGATCGTACCGCGAAGCCAGACAAGCTCCGAGATTCATCAAAGTCGTGGAACGATTAGGGTGGCCAGGTGGGCAAAGTGAGAGCGCTTCCCGGTCAAGGACAATCGCCTCGTTGAGGTCATCAATTCCCCCCATTAGATTGTAGTGCGAAAAGAGGTCAACCCCAAGATTGCGTAGAGAGAAAGAGCGATCGGGGTGTCCAGGTGGGCAAAGTGAGAGGGCTTCCTGGCCGAGAATAATGGCCTCGTTGAGGTCATCAATTCCCCCCAGTAGCTCATATCGCGAAGACACGTGACTTCCAAGATTGTTCAGAGACTTAGAACGATTAGGGTGTCCAGGTGGAAAAAGTGAGAGGGCTTCTCGGTTGAGAACAATGGCCTCGTCGAGGTCATCGATTCCCCCCAAGAGGTCGTATCGCGAAGAGAGACAAACTCCAAGATTGTTCAGAGACGCATAACGGCCAGGGTGGCCAGATGGGCGAAGTGAGAGGGCTTCCCGGACAAGAACAATGGCCTCGTTGAGGTCATCAATTCCCCCTAGCAGGTCGTAACGTGAAGAGAAATCACCTCCAAGATTGCTCAGAGACGTAGAACGATAGGGGTGTCCAGGTGGGCAAAGTGAGAGCGCTTCCCGGTGGAGAACAATGGCCTCGTTGAGATCATCAATTCCCCCTAGTAGCTTGTACCGCGAAGAGAGATGAGCTCCAAGATTGCCCAGAGACCCAGAACGATCAAAGTGTCCAGGTGGGAAAATTGAGAGCGCCTCCCACTCGAGAACAATGGCTTCGTTGAGGTCATCAATTCCCCCCAGTCGGTCGTACCGTGAGGAGAGATAAGCCCCAAGATTGACCAGAGAGCCAGAGCGATGAGGGTGCCCATGTGGGTGAAGTAAGAGCGCTTTCCGGGCGAGAACAATGGCCTTGTTGAGGTCATCAATTCCTCCCAGTAGGTCGTATCGCGAGTAGAGATGAACTCCAAGACTGCCCAGAAAGCCAGAGTGACGAGGGTGCCCATGTGGGCAAAGTGAGAGCGCTTCCTGGGCGAGAACAATGGCCTCATTAATGTCATCAACTCCCCCTAGTAGGTCGTACCGCAAAGAGAGACCAATTCCAAGACTAGCCAGAGACGTAGAACGACCAAGGTGTCCAGGTGGGTAAAGTGAGAGCGCTTCCCGGCCGAGAAAAATGGCCTCGTTGAGGTCATCAATCCCCTCCAGTAGCTTGTAGCGCAAAGAGAGATGAACTCCAAGATTGCTGAGAGACTCAGAGCGATCAGGGTGTCCAGGTGGGTAAAGTGAGAGGGCTTCCCGCTCGAGAACAATTGCCTCGTTGAGGTCATCAATTCCCCCCAGTAGGTCATACCGCAAAGAGAGATGACCTTCAAGATTGGTCAGAGATGTAGTACGATCAGGATGACCAGGTGGGCGAAGTGAGAGCACTTCCTGCTCGAGAACAATGGCTTCGTTGAGGTCATCGACACCCCCGAGTAGCTTGTACCGCGAAGAGAGATCAACTCCAAGATTGGTCAGAGACGTAGAACGATCAGGGTGTCCAGGAGGGCAAAGTGAGAGGGCTTCCCGGTTGAGAACAATGGCCTCGTTGAGGTCATCAATTCTCCCCAGTAGGTTGTACCGCGAAAAGAGATGAAATCCAAGATTGCTCAGAGACGCAAAACGGTCACGGTGCCCATGTGGGCAAAGTGAGAGCGCTTCTTGGCCAAAAACAATAGCCTCGTTGAGGTCATCAATTTCCCCCAGTAGCTTGTACCGCGAAGCAAGATCAATCGCAAGATTGGTCAGAGGCACAGAGCGACCAGAGCAGCCAGGCGGGCAAAGTGAAAGTGCTTTCCAGTCGAGAACAATGGCCTCGTTGAGCTCATCGAGTTCCCCAAGTTGCTCGTACTGAGTCCGGAGCTCCACTGCACGCCGAGTTAAACTTGCAATGCGTGCTCGGTGACCATTTGGAGGGCGAATGACTGGTAAATTATAAGTAAGGGTTATTCAGCCTTGACGGAGCGAAACATAGCTCACTTAGCAGTAGAAGCTGATTGAGAAAAACATATGCCACTGAACACCATTGCTGGACTGGACGCCATCAGGTCGCTTCTATGCCGAAAGATAAACCAAGTACCTTTAGAACGTAGCCAACGAAATATCATGATAATACAAGATGGAAAAACGCTGAAGTGCTGCGAAGCACGACGCAGTGGGCCAAGGGTCGCGTGTCAAGCATGCTGTAGTATGTATGCAGCAAATCAGATGCCGATGAACACCGTGTTAGCACTAGTCTGGAGACTAGGGGAGTGCTGTATGAGACGTTCTGGACGGTGCCCAATCGACTAGTTAGCTTCTACCCTCGAAGCGTACGAAAAAAACGTGAAGTGGTCCCTTTGTTGTGAGAACGTTCAAGAAATGGTGTCTGGAAAGTGTACCGGCTCCCGACCGGTTGCGCCTCGGCAACTCGCGTGCCCGCTGGCGGCTCCCACCAGCTCCCGCTAAGTATCTGGGTGCGCTCGATCACCTTTTCAATGTGTGTTACCGCCTAGACTCGACGAGGACGACACAGAGCTCTGATCGATCGTGTCGTCCAATGCCAATCAGTACGACCACTCGCCCTCCCTATTCAGGCACTCTAGGCCCAAGCCTTTCATGCTTACCCGCTCCGCGCAGCCCATTTACCGTCTCCAGCCTAGCGACATATTTCATCGCCATCTCGACCCGCCTGCGCCTTCCTCACCCGTTTGCCCTCTAAGGCATTGGCCCCTCACAGATAGGCTTCGCATTATCGAGCATTACAAAGTCTGCCCAAAGGGTTCGTCTATAAGTATCTTGCTCTACTTTCCTGTACATGATCGGCCTGTAGGGGGTCTCTGATAGTGCACGAGCTCTGAAAAAAAGACAAAATTTCACAGTATTGCCACCGCTATGGCGACACAATTTTCGCATTCGGGACCAATTCACACTGGTACGGGACATGATAAAACATCGCGAGGCTATCCGGGGTAAGTTTTTCCCGACCGCAGACACGCCCCACAGAACGATGATCTGAGCCGAGACTTTTGTGCAGGACAGCGTGTTGCTAAGTATTCGTGCCCAGGTTGCTCCTTGGTGAGCTGTTAGGATGGTTGTCTGTCCCGTTCCCTAGCAGGTGGTTTGCAGTTGGGTGATGAGATGTCGAGATAAGATGATATTCGCATGGCGGCTACATTGATCCCTCGTGTCGAGCCCAAGTCTAGAATCTGTTTTATCCAGGTAGATCTATCAAGATGTAGTAAAGTACGAGGCCGGATACATTCAAGTAAAAACTATGCGCCTGAACACAACTTGCAGTCTCGACTGAGGAAGAAGACCCCACGTGAAGGCCATAGAACTGGCGAGGCATAGACGGAGTACCAGCCTAGGAGCCCTGACTGGTAGATAGACCAAGGAAGCTGAGGCATTCACGAGGTTCCTCCTGCACGGGCTCTGAGGATATCCAAGACTTGCGTCGAGGACGTGAGAGTGGTGAGCGTTGGGATATTTCAGCTGCTCACACGGCCTCTCGAATGGCAGATAGCCCAGGTCCCTGGTGTCAAGTTCAGGCACCGAGATATACATACGACATATGTTAGTATCCACCGACTTCATTGTCCTCCGCAACGCAGACGTCATACGGGTTTGAGAGTCCAAACGACCCGACCCGGATCGATCATGTGGCCGTGAAACACCGACATGACCTCGTTCGTCTCGGCATCGTCCACCGCCCACATTGTCCCAATGACAGAACGGAACCCGACAGCAAACTACATCGCGGACGCCTCGTCCGGGCTCCCCTCATTTCCAACGGTCGCATAACACGACAAGAGGTATTCAAGCTCGGAGTCGCACTGAATGATCTGTCGAATTTGTGTTTCTATGCGTGCAAACGTGGTAGGACGTCAACATCTACAAGCTAGGCAATGTGAGACAATTTGGTACCGACGGTGAGTAGGTTGTTTATGTCGCTGGCGCTGGCTCCGCCATTTCCTATGATAACAAATTGAAGAAAAGAAACCTCTCGAGTACATGACCACGAGGCTTGGTGAAAGCTCGTGACGCCTTCATCATAGATGGACTGGTGGTCTACCTTGGCAACGACTGGGGAACACCAGTGTTGCGGATTGAAAAACAAAAACAAAAACAACGGTACCACGGTGATTCACGTTCCATTCACGACGGATATAATAGTACTATACAAAGTTAGGCCCCGAGATGTACATAAAGAATGCGCTGATCCATCGAAATACCCGCATTCCTCATCGTCATACGCAACGCCCGCGGTGCACGGGTATAATCCAGACGACCTGAGTCATCGATCATCCATTTGTAAAACATAGGTATCACCTTATCAGTCTGAGAATCATCAACTGCCCACATCGTCCCGATAACAGATCGAAATCCAGCAAATTGCATCGCAGACGCAAGATGGATCGCTTCGTCAGGGCTCTCTCGATCTCCGACCGTCGTATGACAAGCTGAAAGGTACGCAAACTCGGAAGTCTGCAGATCGCTCTGGAGGATGTGTTGGATGGTGAACGGTCCGTCACGAAGGGCGAACGCAGATTCGAACGGCTTCTCCTGATTCGGAACACCGTGGCAAGCAAGGTGTATCCATTCATTCTTGTTCAGCTCATCGGCGACACGGGAAATACAAGAGTCCTCCCCCTCGATGCGTGTGAGCGTTGCGAGACTTTCAACGATCTTACTGACGCTGTCCAGCTCAGGGCCTACACAAGGAAGTTCGGTTTCACCCTCGGGTGCTGCTTGACCGATGGCAATGAACCGTTTTTTCGCGCCCACAGAGTCTGATGAATTGTGCCTTCTAGCATGAATGAGGGCTGTCAAGGTAGTAGTGTAGGACGAAACATAGAGATCCGGGACACCCTTTTGACCTTCCCTGTATGGAGCTGCAGCATGGAGCGGCAAAAGAGAGAACTCGGCGGTAGGACACCACCAGATGCGCGAATTATGAGGGCAGGTTGACTGCAAGACATTCACGATAGGGGAAACTAGTTTGTCCCACAGTGCGCGCAAGAAAGTCGCGAACTCTTTCTCTATATCCTTCACATCCATCCTCCTTGCACCCCTCGTCAAGGTACTGAACCGCATTGAGAAATCTCGAGCATCCCTTTTTGTAATGGGGAGTGGAATGTGGATGGGATCCCTGTCGGAAAACACAACAAGTGCATCACAACCATACTCGCTCGTATTCATAATGATAACAGGTCCATCTCTCCCGGCGCGTTGGAGATCAGAGAATAGCATGGGAAGAAGGAATCGAGAGAGACCAGGCAACTCGCGAATCTTCGATACCACCTTTTCCAACTCGAAGTTTAAACGACAAACCCGGTCGTGTTGGTCTGGACCGGGCGAAGTTAGGGCATGGCGAGCGAGCGAGGTCAGGTGAGTGTACTCCTCCGCCAGCAGCTTGCCTTTGGAACCCGATGCGGCGACGTTGAGGAGAGGAGAACGAAGACGAGTGAGCTGACCCCAGAAAACACTACGACCTTGCTCAAGAAGCTCGACTGCCTTGGTTGTGGACTGATTGCGAAGACAAGCGGAAAATGCGTCTACGGCAAGCTCAGACGAAAGGGACTTGAGATGAGCAAGGTGTTGAGGCAATGATGGTAGAGCAGCCAGATGTTGAACAAGTAATCGAAGGGCTGTTTCATATGCACGGATGGTAGTGAGGTGGTTGAACTTCTCGGCTGCGTCGATCCATGCTTTGGCAGTAGACAAGTCCTGTGAAGAAGGGGTTTGGGACACATACTCCAGTTCAGTGTAAAGGCCGAAGAGCTCTTGTTTAACTTCAGTGGCTGCATTGGTATCACCAAGTTCTCCTAGTAGTTCGTACCGAGAGAAAAGATGAACCCCAAAATTGTTCAGAGACGCCGAACGAGCAGGGTGTCCAGGTGGGCGAAGTAAGAGCGCTTCCCGGTCGAGAACAATAGCCTCATTGAGGTCATCAATTCCCCCCAGGAGTCTGTACCGCGAGGAGAGATCAACTCCAAGATTGGCCAGAGATATAGACCGATCAGGGTGTCCAGGTAGGCAAAGTGAGACCGCTTCCTGGCCGAGAACAATGGCCTCATTGAGGTCATCAATTCCCCCCAGTAGGCTATACCGCGAAGAGAGACGACCTGCAAGATTGATAAGAGAGGTAGAGCGACTGGGGTGGCCAGGTGGGCGAAGTGAGTGTGCTTCCCGATCGAGAATAATGGCCTCGTTGAGGTCATCAATTTCCCGTAGTAGCTTGTACCGTGAAGAGAGATCAGCTCCAAGATTGCTCAGAGATGTAGAGCGATCGGGGTGCCCAGGTGGGCAAAGTGAGAGTGCTTCCTGGTCAAGAATAATGGCCTCGTTGAGGTCATCAATCCCCCCCAGTAGATTGTACCGTGAGGAGAGATGAACTCCAAGATTTGTCAGAGACGTAGAGCGATCAGTGTGGCCAGGTGGGCAAAGTGAGAGTGCTTCCCGCTCGAGAACGATGGCCTCGTTGAGGTCATCAATTACCCCCAGTAGCTTGTACTGCAAAGAGATATTAGCTCCAAGATTGCTCAGAGATATAGAGCGATCAGGGTGTCCAAATGGCCGAAGTGAGAGTGCTTCTCGGTTGAGAACAATGGCCTCATTGAGGTCATCAATTCCCCCCAGTAGGTTGTACCGCGAAGAGAGACGACCTGCAAGATTGGTCAGAGACGTGGAACGATCATGGTGTCCAGGTGGGCAAAGTGAGAGCGCTTCCCGGTTGGAAACAATGGTCTCGTTGAGGTCGTCAATTACCCCAAGTAGCCTGTACCGCGAAGAGAGGTGAACTCCAAGATTGGTCAGATACATATAACGATCAGGGTGGCCAGGTGGGCAAAGTGAGAGCGCTTCCTGATTGAGGACAATGGCCTCGTTGAGGTCATCAAGCCCCTCCAGTAGCTCGTACCGCGAAGAGAGATCAACTCCAAGATTGTTCAGAGGCATAGAACGATCTGGGTGGCCAGGTGGGCAAAGTGAGAGGGCTTCCCGGTCGAGAACAATGGCCTCGTTGAGGTCATCAATTTCCCCTAGTAGCTTATATCGCGAAGAGAGGTGAACGCCAAGATTGGTCAGAGACGCAGAACGATCAGGGTGTCCAGGTGGGCGAAGTGAGAGCGCTTCCCTCTCGAGAACAATAGCCTCGTTCAGGTCATCAATTTCCCCCAATGCCTTGTACCGCGAAGAGAGATCAACTCCAAGATTGGTGAGAGACATGGAACGATCGGGGTGTCCGGGTGGGTGATGTGAGAGGGCTTCCCGATCGAGAACAACGGCCTCGTTGAGGTCATCAATTCCCCGTAGTAACTTATACCGCGAAAAGAGGTGAACTCCAAGATTGGTCAGAGACGCAGAACGATCAGTGTGGCCAGGTGGGCAAAGTGAGAGCGCTTCCCGGTTGGAAACAATGGCCTCGTTGAGGTCATCAATTACCCCCAGTAGCCTGTACCGCGAAGAGAGATGAACTCCGAGATTGGTCAGAGACATACAACGATCAGCGTGGCCAGGTGGGCAAAGTGAGAGGGCTTGCCGGGCGAGAATAATGGCCTCGTTGAGGTCATCTATTTCCCCCAGCAGCTTGTACCGCGAACAGAGATCAACTCCAAGATTGGTGAGAGACATGGAACGATCGGGGTGTCCGGGTGGGTGAAGTGAGAGGGCTTCCCGGCCGAGAACAATAGCCTCGTTGAGGTCATCAGTCCTCCCGTGTTGCTTGTATTGAGCCCGGAGATCCGCTGCGCGCCGAGTCAAACTTGAAACTCGTACTGTGTGACCATTCGGAGGGTGAATTACCGGTAAATTATGAGTGAAGGCCGTTCGGCCTCGATGAAGTGATGTAATGCTCACTACGCAGTAGAGGTTGCTTGAGAAGAACCTGTGCCTCTGAGAGCCACTGTTGGACTGGATGCTGTTATATCGCTTCTATGCTAAAAGATAAAGCAAGCACCTCTAGAACGCAGCCAAGGAAACATGATTCAAGGCGGAGGTTCGAGGAAAACGCTGGGGTAAGTGGGCCAAGGATCGCGTATTAAGTGGCATGCTGTGGCCCTGTGCTGTCTTAAATTAGGTGGGCCAATCATCGACACGGTTTTAATTAGCGCTGCCAATCAATAGAGTCTGGAGACTGGGAGAGGACTGCTTCAAGCAGGCTAGCCATCCTCGCACTGCGACGACCACCAACTTCCGCCCTCATGTTCAATGCTCCGTGGATGCCTTTCTCCCGAGTCATGTGGCCTCCACTCTCGGAACGTATCATAGATCGGCGTGTCGCAACGAAAGTGAGGCTATTTGAAGGTATTTACAAGTCGTGCGGGGGCACACCCTGTAAATCATTCCGCCGAACCGAGGGTAATGGCTAGTAATACTAGAAATACAAGAAAGTAGAATTACATAAAATTATGCAAACCAATTATTGTATTTTTGGGGGGTTTTTCGGATCCTCATTCCGAACACGAAGACTCATCCTGTGCGAATAGCAATTATGATTACTGGCCACTCGTCCTAGGCTTTCTGTCAGTGCCAGCAGGCATACCAATAAAAGTATGCGCACCGTCGCAACCTTTCGTAGAGCACATCGCACTCGATCTCTAGGTCTTCAATCCACTGGTCCATGGCCTTGACCACGGTCTTGAGCCATCGAATATAATCGGCCGCATCAAACTCGTCCGCGAGCGACCGGAGAGCGTCTTGCATGCTAAAGATGGCGTCTGCGATGCGCTTACCGGGAGTGGGTGCAGAGGAACGGCCAAGCAAGTCGGGCAAGTGTTCCATCTCGTCAAACAGACTTCCCTGGGAACAAGGGAGTGTGAGTTAACGACGCACATAGATGAGATAGGAGACATACTTGGCTAGTGCCAGTAGGAGGGAGAGCGTTTGCGCGTTCTTTCCCCCTGTGCTAAGTAGGGGTGGCAGGCTCTTGTCTCGATGTAATGCTACCCGTTGCCTGAACCCGATTTGCGGTCTCGATCGAAGAAGAAGGCCGCGTGCAGAGGCCATAGAACTGAGGAGGCGTAGACAGGGGACCAGCCTGGGAGCCTTGACTGGTAGGTAAATCGAGGAAACTGAGGCGTTCACGAGACTCCTGCGCAGGCTCGGTGGGGGTATCCGAGACTTGTGTCGAGGACGTGGCAGTGGTGAATGAGAGAGCGTTGGCTGGATCTTGCCCTCTCGTGCAGATCCGCTTCGATATCTTCAAACCGGCGCCTTTCACCCCTCGTATCCGGAGGTGTTGCGAGGGACTGTTTTCTCTTTGCAAGGGTCGCTAAGTTGGATTCATTCTAAGTTACTGGAGAGCGAGAACATAATTGACGGAAATAGGAGGTAGACGTACAAAGGAGCTCATCCACCCAACCTGATAAGTGAGATTAGAACGATAGCAGGAATAAAGGTCGCACAGGACTGACAGAAGAGGCCCCATTAGCGACTCTGAGGACGTCTGGCGCATCCATAGAATCTGCTGTGGCGGGGTGAGGCGCACACAGGGTGAAGATAAAGAGGAACATACCGGCCATAGTTTTCGCCTGTGCCACTGACGGATAGCCCTAGCCTGGCTGGTTCGCCGTGGTAGCAGCAAACGGAGGGTCATGATGGAGGAGTCACGAGCGAAACTCTGCAATGATCCAAGTATCGACGAAATTCATCCCGCCCGCAGAGCCGATGTAGCCAGTGCTGGCGGTGGAAATCACGCGTCTAGTGGACTCGTACATGGTGTGAGTTGGGTCGACGACAGAGACAGAGGAGAGGGTGGGAGATGCGCTGCGATCTGGGTCGCTGTGCAGAGGCTGGGCGTGCGTGATGTCTGGGACGGTGAGTGGCCGTCGTGGTGGGTGTGCGGCGCTGAGCGATGGGCAGAGCGCGACCTCGCTGCACCGAACGTCGGGGTCAGACGTGACGTGTGCGATGGCACAGCGACTCGGTGCGTCTGTCTGCGCTGCTGTGGACGACGCTGAGCCGAACTACAGCACGGCAAGTCCGCTCGCCCGTCTTTCTCTCGGTGGACGTCCAAGGCGGTGTGGAGGAGTTGTTGAGGGCTGAAAAGGCTGTTGTGGAATACTTACTAGTTTGTAACTTG
>JBBPMY010000651.1:0-13142 GCA_038090615.1 Phylloporus gajari
TTTGCCAAGGGATAATGATGCGGGGGCTGAAGCGCTGAAGGTCGATCAATCGATCGATCATATTTATGTGTCTTCGGAGAACTGCCACACGATTCAATCTCGGGTCTTCTTCTGCGATAGTGACATTTTAGGTTAGACTTGTCTGGCTGAGGCGCAATTGCTTATCGTGCAGATCTCGCAGTTGATGTGGCGTGGACTCAATGTGTCACTTTGATTGCAAAGACCCGGTGAGTCTGGTCAGCTCGGTTTCAATCCAATTGTTTTTAGACTCCGTTTAGCCAGGCTTTTGTTGAGACCAGGCTGATGGATCAATAGGTTTTTCGACAATTCTTTCACTACGTCGCTTGTCGAATCCTTCATAGATGGCGAAGAGCGATCCCGTGGCGGAATGGTTCCTCCACTGGGACCGCATGCAAAAGTGGAATCTCGAAAGGGACCCCGGCGCCCGTGGGACCTATAGGTAATGTCAGCTGTGCCTAGTCCTTGCGCCCACTTTCACCGAGCAGGAAGCCTCCTTCCTCCCCATTCGTTTCTCCCCCCCTCACAACCAGTCTATCCAGGGTCGCGCCCCCGCCATCGCGGGCCACTACGTGGACTGGTCAACACCCTCAATAGAGCCTAAGACTGGTAGCTGATACCCTAAACAGACTCGGAAGGGTAGGTAGTAGCGGTAGCGGCAGCCCCCTGATGAGAGCTTTTGCAGGCTCGAAACTGCACATCCCCCCGTCTCCTTTCGGACATGTTGGACATGTGCGCAAGCATGTCGCACCAAGCGCTGAGGGTCCAGGAGGGCCTGGAGAGGCTTGATAACGTAGGACCTGCTGGCGTGGCAGAGCCCGCTACCATTAGATGAGCAAATAAAATCTTGGAATTTATTTTTTCCATATTCATTATGTGTGGTCGTGGATCTTAGCTTGAGTCTTGACTTGTGCGTGCTAACCACCCTACGGCTGCTGGTTGATCAATCTATTGCAATCTATCTCACAGGCCTGTAGATCTACCACTCACTGAGAAGTTGGATTACTTCTCTGCTGCGCTAGCCATCCTCTACGCCCTTTACCACACAGTCATTCATTTTGCGAACTTTTATCCTCTGCAGTCCAAACTCGACGACAAGAACAATGAACGTTCCTCTCTGCGTATCGGATGGACCGCGCTTTGCCTCATTGTCTATCTGTCTCATGTTACGTATCTAACTCTACTCCCTCGATTCGACTATAGTTATAACATGGCGTTCAACCTTGTCCTCGGCGTCTCTCACAATATCCTATGGTTGTTGTACTCTCTTCCGGTTCCATTTTTCCAGCGATTCCCCCATGCGCCCAAGGCATACTACCCACGGCATATTTATAAAGCGGGCATCTTTGTTCTGTTGACGACAGCTTCAACAGCGCTCGAGGTACTCGATTTTCCACCGCTGGGTCGCGTCCTCGATGCCCATGCGCTTTGGCACCTAAGTACAGCTCCTATCACCCAGTTTTGGTACGACTTCCTAATAGAAGACTCCCAAAACGAATACTGGCGGCAAAATCAAAAGTAAGGTTGGAATTAGGCACGCCTATAGTCTACTGACGAATAAATTGTAGATGATGTAGTTTGTCTGTCTGTTCGAAATCGATTACTCTCAAGGAACTGGCTTGGGTATCGAAATATCAGTTTCCAGATACCACGAAACCCTCGCTTTCCCTCGTGAAACGTAGCAAGCCCTTCCTTCTTGTCATGCGTTGCATTCAAGTGTCTTGATACAGTTCTTACCTCTGATTGTCTATTCCTCGTATTAATGTTCATCTCTGCTGCCCATCGACTACCAACTCGATTCTTCCGCGTGTTGTATAAAACGAAATTCATACTCCAGAACTTGAAGTCGCTCCTTTTACTTGGTCACTTTTGGTCGCTATGTCCTTGTGGATTCATCTAGTTCTCAAAGGTCGCAGCCTCTCGGTTACCTCATCAATCCAATTACACTCTCTTGAAATAGTCCATCTTTCAAGACGTCCAGATTCTTGGACCCTTTTCCTGGACCCCTTTAAGCTACTTGCGTCAAACTGTGCACCCGGAAACCGCCTTGCCGATGATTACATCATTGTTTGGCTTGGTTGGGCCTCTCCGTCGAGTCAACGACCGAGGTTACGTCTATTACACTCGATTCAAGTTTACCTGGCGCAGACCGCATATAGTCTTCCTTTTCAATTCGGATTCGATCTGTTCTTCCAAACCAATTCGTGATCGCACCGACAGTCGTTTAGGGCACAAGCGTCTTCGCTATCATGACATGTGTGCATCCGGCGATCCATACGGATTTCACGGGGTGATCATAACAGTTATTGGAATGTACATTGGAATAATACGAGTCAGGTGGATATCATCGAGATCAATCATGGCACCCAGACACGATCTTCAATGTCCTCCCCTTGAGCTGTATATACAAAGTCTTGGGATCGTAAAACGGGCATTCACGACACATGCCTCAGTTTGAGAGAATGCGATCAAGCATTTCTTTGTTGATGTGTGGGCGAGGTGTGAGTCGACAAGGGAAATAATTGGAGGGGCTGCAAACGAGGTCACAACTGAAACGCATCAAAGGAAACTCTCGAGACGTACACCGTGATGCCACTCGTGAATGTCGGTTCGAACACGATATCATTTCCATCTGCATCTTTGGCAAGATTAAAGTCAAGGATAGCGAGCATTGTCACGATGGCACTCCGGACAGATGACGAAGGTGACATTGTCTGTGTCACAAGTCTGAGTCGCTTACCTGGGCATTTTCGTCTCCCAAATCCAAAGATAAAATCCCGCGGGTCATCGTCTGTCAACTGGCCTTCCTTGTTCAAGAATCTTTCGGGAATGAACTTGTCCGCATTCGGGTATCGAGCTTCGTCGCGTGACATTCCCCTGCGTGAACAATGATGACCTACCGCTGGTATAGCTCCACCGATAGCTTACCAGGCATTTCCAAGTATAGTTGCTCCTGGAATAAATATTAATTGCCACTGATAGTAAATCGTAGATGTGAGACGTACCTTTCGGTATGTAGAAACCCTCATACGTATAGTCACACATAACAGCATGGGGGATGACTTTAAGACATTTAGAATGAAAATGATGCGTTGAGCCGGCACGTACGCATCGGGGTGACTGGTCTCCACCGTAGTGTTTCTCGTACGATTGCTTCGATATATGGCAACGATAGCAGATCATCAAACTCGGGGAGTCTGTTCATTCCGACAACGGCGTCAATCGATGCCTGTGCACGTTTCCAAATGTGTGGGTTTTGTACCATCGCAAGGGTAAGCATCATCAACGTCGAACTGGTCTATAGCTTTCTTAGTGCTGGGTCCATTCCCGAAAGATCCAGCACGTACCGTTTCTGAAGAGCCCGTGATTGACAAACAGCAAAGTCAAATCTTACTCTTTCACATCAGTGGATCTGTACCGAGAAATGCAGTTGTGGCCACGTGCTTGAGAGCGGTCTCGTATTCAGAACGATCTGGGCTGTTGAATTTCCCCGTGCGAATGATATGGTTGAATACCATCGCAGTTTCTGCGTTGTCTCCAGACTCCTGCATCAAGGAGTAAATGTAGTGATCTCTGATTACCAGCTCAGTTGAACCATACCATGCGCTTCTGGACATATTGATATGGTGTATCAACGACTTTGTCCCTCCATGCACAAGCCTCTTTTGCTTCACGTCTGATCCCAGATCCCGGAAGCCAGTAAGGTATGCGGAGTACTTTACCAACCAATTTAAGCGGCGTTGTGTTCCTCTGATAACCAAAGTGACTCACAAAAAGGGAAAAACTTGAGAAGGAGTACCCTTCCGGGCGCCAGTCCTACCGGAGCTATATGAAGGTAGTTATCGACAATCGACACCATACGATCATTTTGGACACTTGGTTCATAGTCATACACCGCTGACATGGCAACCGAAGTGGAAAATCTAGTGGGATCATGGTCATTCTAGGAAATGTCTTGTCCCAATCAAAGTTCTCACGTCTGGAAATGGGATCGATACTCGTTTGGATCATCGATCAAGTTACGAATGAGTTGCCGGGCTCTTCGGAGTTGCATTGGGCGAAAGTTGAGTGCAGAATGGACATTAAATGTCTGTTGGAATATTCGCCTACACAGCCTCCAATATTCGCTGTATGGAGAAATGGAAAAATTACAATTGTTTCCATAACTAGAGAGGGTTTCTGTCATCTTTCCTCGGGAAAAATATAATGAGCTCACAGGACAGCCGTCGGAATGAGAGGTCGGTCCGAATATATACTTGAGCGTTTCTCCAGTAGTTCAGTGGCAGCAGAAACAGAGTTCAGGACAATAACGTCATTATCCAGAAGTCGAACATATATGATATCGCCTGCAGGGGTTTAGTACCCTGCACTCGCATTTTGTATTCTACTCACCACACGTGTCGCGCCATTTCGTATATGTTAACCATGGGCGATGTGCGTCGATGGAGAGGGCACTACCCAGGATTGGGAGCGGAGTAGGACCTGGGGGAAGAGGAAGCCTTTTCCTTTCAGCATGATGTTGTAGCATTCGGCGAAGTATGTCGACAGCAACGACTGTGAGAGGAGCTGACGCGGCCAGAAGGGTGGTTGAAGTCTTCCACTCCATCCTTTTCCGCGTAGAAAGTAACCTAGAACACAGGGATCGTTTTCGTCGGTGTACTGTATCTTATATTTCAATGGCGAACTTAGATGGGTTCAAACGCGGGGATCGGACTAAACATTCTCGATGGTACAGGGAAGCGACTCGGCTCCGCTCTAGAGATATACTTATCAGCAAAATCTTTCCCATGATGGTGAGAAGTGCGCATCATTGTTATCACTTACCCACGAAAGATAGCGGCGTCACAGCTAAATAAGGCCGACGAGGCAGGTCTAACCTCCTACGCACAGGAGGACCCATAACACATCACCGGCTGTACCAAATATACGAGCCCGGCCAGGGACGGTGACTACGGGATGTGGTCTCCCGTCTGGCAGGACCTTTTCTTGATACCTATAAAACTCAGCTTGTGGCCCAATGGGTGCATAGTAGCATCCACACGCGTTTCCCCAGCGTGACATTGAATCTTAAAACCGCCCATGCCGCTCGTGGCAAACGCCTTTCCATCGCCAGTTCGAGTATCTCTTGTTTGTTGCACGATGCAATTTGCGGAATTTAAGTGGGTTTAATGTCATCTAAACTTTAAGTTTAGTTTCATTCATCGCATTTTTGATCATGTTTTCACCTGCCTTTAATTCCGCAAGACGCGTCATGTTGATGATTCTGATAACACGTCACGCGGTCTAGTTGGTTGACCCATCCTCCAGAGTTTTGTGCACTTTGCATCACATTACGCTCGCTGCGACAGGAGGGACATCCTTTATAGTCATGCTCCAAGGTGTATATACAGAATGCGCTGATCCATTGAAACATCCACCTTCTTCATCGTCATCCGTAACGCCCGCGCCGCACGAGTATAATCCAGACGACCGTCGTCGTCAATCATGTACTTGTAGAACATAGTTATCACCTCATCGGTCTGAGAATCGTCCACAGCCCACATTGTCCCAATGATGGAACGAAATCCGGCGAACTGCATGGCAGATGCGAGATGGATCATCTCATCTGGACTCTCTTGGTCTCCAACCGTCGTATGACAGGCGGACAAGTACGCAAAGTTGGAATTCCGTAGATTGCACTGGCTGATATGTTGGACTGTGAACCCTCCGTCGAGGAGAGCAAACGCGGTCTCGAATGGCTCGGCCTGATTTGGAACTCCATGACACGCAAAATGCGCCCATTCATTCCTGGCCAGCGCGTCAGTGACAGTAGAAATGCAAGCATTCTCGCCTTCGATTCGCGTGAACATGGCGCGTCCCTCGACCAGTTGACTAATTTTGTCCAGTTCGGCGCCCACTCCAAAAAGTTCGTTTGCACCCTTGGCTCCGGCTTGACCAATGGCGACGAAACGCGGCTTCGTATGCTCAGAGTCATGTAGATTAGCTCCTCTAGCACGGATGAGGGCGGTCAAGGTAGTGGTGTAAGACGAAACATAGAGATCCGAGAGACCCTTTTGACGCTCTCTGTATGGAGCAGCAGCATGCGGTGGTAACAGTACCGTAAGAGGGAGAATTCGGCCGTAGGACACCACCAAATACGTGAATTGCGAGGACATGTCATTTGCAAGACTTCCACAATGTGGGTGACAATCTTCTCCCACAGATCGCGCAAGAAAAACATGAATTCCTTGTTCGCTTCTTCTATGACCATTCTCTTTGTGGCCCTTGTCAGCATACGCAGCCGCGATGCTAATCCTTCAACGTCCTGTTTCGTTATGGAGAGCGGAATGTGGATGGGATCCTTGTCAGAAAACACAACGAGTGCATCACAGCCGTACTCGCTAGCATTCATGATAATGACGGGCCCATCTCTTGCCGCATTCTGGAGATCGGAGAATAGAGAGGGAAGAAGGAATCGTGAGTGACCAGGCAACTCGCGAATCTTGGATACGAGGCTTTCCAACTCGAAATTTAGACGGCAGACTCTATCGTGTTGATCTGGACTAGGAGAATCAAGGGCGTGGCGAATAAGTGAGGTCAAGTTGGTGTACTCCTCTGCTAATGCCTCACCCTGAGGCCCCGATGCAATAATGTCGTCGAGTGGAGAACGAAGACGGGTGAGCTGGCCCCAGAAAACCGCGCGACCCTGTTCGAGAAGCTCTACTGCCTTGGCAGAACATTGGTTGCGAAGGCAGGCTGAGAATGCATCCACTGCGAGCGACGAAGATAAGGACTTGAAAAGGTCAAGGTGTTTGGGTAAAGACGGTAGAGCGGCCAAATGTTGAACAAGTAGGCGGAGAGTTGTCCCGTATGCAAGAATGGTTGTCGGGTGAGAGAATATCTCGGCTATTTGCACCCACGCTTTTGCAGCAGTCAAATCAACAGGCGAAACTGTCGACACGTGCTCCAATTCAGCATACAGCTCGAATAGCTCTTGCTGAGCCTGAGTGGCGCCATTCAGATCACCGGTTTCAGCTAGTAGACTGTGCTTGGAGGCGAGATAGTGTCCAAGACCATCTAAACACCTTGAGCGATCAGGGTGACCGGATGGGCAGAGTGAGAATGCTTCCCGTTCTAGAAGCATGGCCTCGTCAAGGTCGTCAATTCCACCCAATGGGTTGTATCTGGTAAAAAGATGAAGCGAAAGATTGATTAGACACAATGAGCGACCAGGGCTTCCAGATGGGTGAAGCGAAAGTGCCTCCCGGTCGAGGAGAATGGCCTTGTTGAGGTCATCAAATTCCCGTAGCCGATTGTACCTGGAAACGAGGCGCAGCGCAAGGTTGCTCAAAGATTGTGAGCGCTTAGGGTGTCCGAGTGGGCGAAGTGAGAGCGCTTCCTGGTCAAGTACGATAGCTTCCTCAAGGTAATTGATATCCCCCAGTTTATTATACCAATAGGAGAGATAAAGCGCAAGATTGTTCAACGATAACGAACGATCAGGGTGTCCAGGTGGGCTAAGTGAGAGTACCTCCCGAGAGAGAAGAATAGCCTCGCTGAGGTCATCAATTCCCTCCAAATGATTGTACCGGTAGGAGATGTGCATCGCAAGATTGGTCAAAGATTTTGGGTCAGGATGCCCGGGCGGAGAAAGTGTGAGTGATTCTCGACTGAGAACAATGGCATCGTTAAGGTCATCAATCGTTCCCAGCTGTTTGTACCGAGTGGAGAGATTCGTCGCAAGGTTGTTCAGTGACGTCGAGCGATCAGGGTGTCCAGATGGGCGAAGTGAAAGTGCTTCCCTGTCAAAATCAATGGCCATGTTGAGGTCATCGATTCCTCCCTGCAGGTCGTACCGTGAGGAGATATGAACCGCAAGGTTGTTCAGAGATGATGAGCGGTCAGGGTGTCCGGGCGGGCGAAGTGTGAGTGCTTCTTGGTCAAAAACGATGGCCTCGTTGAGGTCATCTATTCCGCCCAACTGTTTGTACCGCGAGGAGAGGTGAACTGCAATATTATTCAAAGATATTGAGCGATGAAGGTGTCCAGGTGGGAAAAGTGAGAGCGCATCGCGGTCAAGGAGAATAGCCTCATTGAGGTCATCGATTCCTCCGAGCTGATCGTATCGAAGGGCGAGATGCAGTGCAAGATTGTTCAGAGATGATGAACGATCGGGGTGTCCAGGCGGGCGAAGTGAGAGTGCTTCTTGGTCGAAACCGATGGCTTCATTGAGATCATTGATTTCTCCTAGTAGATGGTACCGCGAGGAAAGATAACTTGCGAGATTGCTCAAAGACATTGAGCGAGCAGGGTGCCCAGGTGGGAAAGCGAAAGTGCCTCTCGTCCGAATAGAATAGCCTCGTTGAGGTCATCAGTCCCTCCTATGTGCTGGTACCGGCTGGAGAGATGAACAGCAAGATCGTTTAAAGTCTCTGAGCGCTGAGGGTGCCCAGGTTGGCGAAGCGAAAGTGCTTCTCGGTTGAGAACAATGGCCTCGTTGATGTTGTCGACTCCCCCCAGCTGACTATATCGATAGTAGAGATGAACTGCAAGCGTACCCAAAGATATTGCGCGATGGGGGTGTCCAGGTTGATGAAGGGAGAGTGCTTCCCGGTCAAAAACAATGGCTTCGCTGAGGTCATCGATTCCCCCGAGCTGGATATACCGGAAGGTAAGAAAAGCCGCAAGAATATTCAAAGTCATTGAGCGATGAGGGTGTCCAGGTAGGCAGAGTGAGAGCGCTTCGCGGTTAAGAACAATGGCCTCATTGAGGTCATTGATCTCACCAAGTTGCTGGTATCGAGTAGACAGATGATTTGCATGCTGGATCAAATATTCTATTCGCACTGTGATTATTGAGACAAGTGTTTGGAGTACCATGAACAAGTCTCACCTTGAGTCTGGCCAACAAAGATGCCGTAGGCTTTTGATCGCAAACTTTTAACTGAAAGTGGCGGTCACGTCTCTTTCTATGCCACATGACTGAAATGAATACCTATTGAACATAACCAGCGGAACATGGCGCAAGATGGGGGTTTGGGAGCACGTTGGAGTGCTGTGCAACGTGACGAGGTGAACGTGAGGACCGCGTGGTGCTGCGCCGCTAGGTTGCGTGAGGTCGCGTGGTGTGCGCCTGAGGCAGCTCCGGAGTCTCAGTTATACTGAACGCTAGCATCGGGGGGGAAAGGTGGAGTTTTGGGTGGGCTATACTATTAGGCCCGCTCAAAGTTGAGTGGGGTTCGCACCGTGTGTCGCACTGTACCGCACCGCACCAGTTGCAACCCCCATGTAAATAGACTTAAATATTATATTATATAATACAACCTTAATGCAATACGGTAGAGTTGGACTCATACATGTTGTCCACGTCCATCACAACTTGTCGCTATGTTTGCTTGTGGAGTGTCTGGTGAGCCATGATGGTAAGCTTTGTAATTTGAAACCAATAGGCTAATTTTTGAATTTCGAACGCACGGGTACGGTAATTACTATATACGGCACAAACGGGAGGTCGCAACTGGTGCGGTGCGTACGGTGCGACGCACGGTGCGAACCCCACTCAACTTTGAGCGGGCCTATTCTTTGTGTTGTGGACAGGCGGTGGTGCGAAGTTGAAGTTGGGAGTAGCCACAGCCACGTGGCACTCAAGTATAAGGCTCGTCCATGGTCGTGGTGGCACACCAAGTTGATGATATCTAGGCACCATCCCGACGTACACGTCTACGAACCACGCCTTTACGCCAGCCCTGCCTTCCAGGACAGGGCTGCCAGGTTCCCTAAACTCCCACCACTCCTGAGGACACCCACATCTCGATAGCATCCTGGACACGCTCACCCACTTTTAGTTTGTGACAGATCTACGTCCTTCGTGTGCCATACACCCCACTAGCGAGCCAGGGACTAAGATTTCCGTCCATCCAGAGAACACCGGGCCGCCCAAACAAGGCATATAGTGGATGCTACTACATAGTTGGTTGGTAGGTGGGACTAGGCCGGGTTTGAGCTGGCAAGTCATTTTTCTCTGTAGACGCATATCTGGGTACTGATTTGCACTTTCTTGGAATGAGCTTTAGAAATTGTGATCTCCATTGCCTCGAACAGTACATGGCCAAAGCCTGCCAGGCCATGCCGTCTAACATCCCAGGAAGGAAACGAGGGCATCAGAATTCGCCATGTCGGGCACTTGCTTATCGTAGTTGGAATCTAAATTAAGCCTGCTGGATAAATGCTGGATAAGTCTTCTACTGTGGCTCAGACGGTCTTACGGCACGCCAACCGTTGCTCAGACGGATTCAACTTATAAGCTGCCTAGCCATATCTCATGGAGGACTCAAAGTCCCGAGAGTACTTCTCGACATCGTAAGTCATGCATTCTGCACTCTAGTCATAATAAATACATTCCATTTAAGAAAGCAAAGAGCAACATGGGAGAGAACCGGCAATGATTCCAGGCGACTAAGCGGTCAGGGAATGAATAACAGATGGACGTACAGTAAGCTTGTTTGTCCACTCAAGGCGTGTGTCAGAAAGTATGCCAAGTTAAGCCCTGCGATATATGTAAAGAATGCGCTGATCCATTGAAATATCCACCTTCATCGTAATCTGCAACGCCTGTGCTGCATGGGTATAATCCAGACAACCGTCATCATCAATCATAAATTTGTAGAACATGGGGTAGCAGATTGTCCAAAGACTTTGAGTGATCAGGGTGTCCAGGTGGGTAAAGTGAGAGTGCCTCTCGGTTGAGAACAATGGCCTCATTGCAGTTGTCAATTCCCCCCAGATGATTTGACCGATGAGCAAGGCTCGTTGCAAGATTGTGCAGAGACATTGAGCGATCAGGGTGTCCAGGAGGACGAAGCCCAGTTCCGACCTGTATGCCAGAGACCGCATATAGTCTTCCTTTTCAATTTGGATTCGTATTCGATTCACTCTTCCCTCAGCCCTCTTCCCAATGGGCATCGGATAGGTTGCGATGCGTGGCCTTCCAAGAGCCCACAAATCTCAACGACGGAGACACGTCCAAGATGTAAAATAATCGAAAGTGTCCCGACTTCATTGATGAAGACGGACTTACTTGGATGCGTTTGCATAATGGACGAACATCGTGCAATTTGATCAGGTTCGTGACAAACGAGGTCTACAACTCTGCCATTCAATGAATGTGGCGAAAGTTCTTGCATTACAAAGTTCAATCTAGTGCATTATGCTTTTATATTCTATCGTGGGCATAGTAAGTGGTGGTGCTTCAGTCTCACTTTGGTTGCACATGAAACGCCTTGTTCGTCGTGCATCATGTTTCAGGACATGAGCGCGACAATCCTAGAGAAGTTTGCTTTTCATACGCCTCAGCTACTCCGTGCTGTGCCAGCTAAGTCACTTTAATCGAGAAAACTTGCAATCTGGACGACGCGAAGAAGAGGACCATGTTCAGAGTAGCGTGGAAAGTGGCTCATCTTCATTCAACACTATGTCAAAAATGATTGCCCTTTGTTTCAGAACTCGTACATCCTTCACCAAATACAGACTATACACGGGTGACTCCCAATCCGACATCGACGGACAGAGCCACCGTCAAAATACCCATCAGTCCAAGGTAAAAATCATTTGTCAATCAGAAATACCAGTGACAGTGACAGTATTTCATTCTTTAGGCCTCCGTCAAGAACTCCCCTACGACTGTAAAGAAACGTTCACGTTCCTCAAAGTGAGGTACGTGACTGCTTTGAGCGAACGTCATCCAGCGCACACGTGGGATTTTCTGAAAGAATGGCGCCATAACTACGTCTGTTGCTCTGTCTTCCGCGCCATTGGTCAGAAGCGTCGGGACTGTGATAGTGTGGATTTGCTCCAAGCAGGACAAGTCCTTAAATGTCCCCGTGACTTCAGTGAACGCGGAGGTACCAAGCCTACACTGTAAAGTCACCCCTCGCAGAAGGTATAGATGCACAAGACTACGCACACTGTTGTGCTGACCGTAGGATCAGCTTCCATGGCAGATAGGGAGTCGAGAATTTCCTGGGGCCACGGGTCAAGCAAGCAGGCGTTTTTCTTGTTAAAGGCTAGCACCGCTGCTTTGTATTCCGGGTGCGCTATGGTCCCCCCTTTTTCATGCTTTTTCATCGCCTCTGTCACATCTTTCGGCAACTTTTCCAATACCTGATGAACACCTTTCATCCAGTGCGACATAGATGGTGTTCCACCCGCAATTACCAGGCGTCGTAGCCCCGCTGGGTGCCTGTCGCTGGCATAGTGTGCTGCCAGCGTTCCACCCCACGAGTGCCCACATAGGTCAAAGTCCTTGTCGATATCAAGACACTCAAGGAGGTTATCAAGTTCGTCCATGAAGAGCTCGATTGTCCAGAACTCCTTGGGGACGTCCTTGGGGTGGGAGGAATCGCCGATACCGATCTGATCATAAAATACGACGGGGATATTAAAGCGGGTATAGAGATCTGCGAAGGGGAGGACATAATGATGGGAGGTTCCGGGACCGCCATGGAGCACTACGGTGGGTCGAACCCCAGATTTGAGGTCACCGAAGACTTTGTACCAGGTCTGGTATGTCTCGCCTTCACGATGAAAGTCTATCTTCCCAGTATGTTCAGACATTGTTGTTGGTTGAAGGATAATGACGGGCTGATAATGATTGATTGATCGATCGTATTTATGCATCTTCGAAGAACCACCACGCGACCCAATTTCGGGTCTTCTTCTGCGATAGTGACATATTTTAGGTTAGACTTATCTGGTTGAGGCGCAATTGCTTATCGCGCAGATCTCTCAGTTGATGTGGCGTGGATTGAAAGGGTCACTTCGATTGCAAAGACCCGGTAAGTCTGGTCAGCTCGGTTTCAATCCAGCTGTTTTTAGACTCTGTTTAGCCAGGCTTCTGTTGAGGCCAGACTGATGGATTGATAGGTTTTTCAATAGCTCTTTCACTACGTCGCTTATCGAATCCTTCATGGGTGGCAAAGAGCGATCCCGTGGCAGAATGGTTCCTCCACTGGGACCGCGTGCAAGAGTCCTCTGGGAATCTCGAAAGGACCCCGGCGCCCGTGGGACCTATAGGTAATGCCAACCGTGGCTAGTCCTTGCGCCCACCTTCACCGAGCAGGAAGCCTCATTCCTCCCCATTCATTCCT
>JBBPMY010000652.1:0-13136 GCA_038090615.1 Phylloporus gajari
AGCATGGTAGAGAGTGGAGGTTGTAGCATATACTTGATGCTTTTCCTATAATTTGTGTTAGAGTTCATCCAGGTAGATGGTGCTGGAGTGACTGACTACATTGCAAATAAATCTGACATCTGCTGTACTAAGGATATGATGATGTCTGATAGCATGAGAGTAGGTGTGGGGATTGTAGATGACACCAAATTATCTGTAGAAGCTGAGTGTTTTGTATATGAGTGTCTTTTTGATACCTAAGAGGTGACAAATCTTTTTCATAGTGTAGCCATCTTCTGAGAGACCTGGAATATTGAGTTTTGTGTGGTTAGACACAGTGTGCAGAGGCATAGAGTGGTAAAAAATATACTGTAGGATATGTGTGAAATTGATAGTGACTTTGGGGTTCTACCTAGCATCATCCAATATGCAACATTGCACAAAATTTGATTCTACATTAAAATGAAAACCATTGTAAAAGTAGGTGATCCACATACTTTAACTGGACAAAGCACATGTGCTTTTAACACCTTTTCTTCAGCTAAACAAAAGTGACTTTTTCAAAACTCATACTAAATTATTGACTCATCAGATGTTCAGAGTAGAAAGTGACAGTGATGGTCATAGAGTTTAGTGAGAGTAACCAGACAAACTGGACATGGACATTCAAAATTGAGGTCCCATACCAAAGCCATCACACATGTACCATTGGCAATACACATAATATTGAAATAGAATACTCTGTAGGAACTCACTAAACACTATGTATTAGTCTAGGTAGTAGCTAGACATTACCTGTAGGAACTCAGTAAACACTAAAGAACCTACAGTAGGAAAGAAACAGTAATGTGTCCGCTCTAAGCTTATGTAATAACTACCATAAATGGAATATAAACTCCAACACTCCCCCTCAAGCATGAAATATATGGTTGTAAAGAGGAAAGAAGGGGTAGAAGTAGAATTAAAAATGGAATACCTATGTAAAGCATACAATAAGACACTTGTATGCATCCATAATGTTGTCTGTTGAGGTCGTGTCATGCAGCACTGGTGCAGTTGCCCGATTTGGAAAGTCATGGCTTGACTATCTGCTGGTATTGCCTGGGGTGTGCGCGCTCATCGTCCTCGGTATTTGCATCATTTGTGCAGTGAGTAGGTGGGTCTGGTGAGTTTCCTGACCTCTGTGGTGAGTACCTGACTCATCTAGTGTGCTAGATTTGGCTGCGATGTGGCCAATCACCTTGGTACATCCATCTGTGTGATTTGGTGTGGCTGACCTGCTTAGGTTGTGATCTGTGCCTTCAGAGTCGTTGTAGTCACCTGAAATATTTGGTGGGTGACCTGAGATGATGGTGGGTTGCCTTGGATGGTCCAGGTACATTTGCTGTTTCATTTTCATTGCGTTTGTGCCAATCCATTTGGTATTCAGCCAGTGGTCGTGTTTTGAGTTGTATCGACCCACAGTGTGTGCCACTCGTTGCGCCATCCATATGGCCATCATTCCCATTGTATCTGACACCGTCCACATCGGTTTTGTAGTCCCTTTGGCTGTCTTCAACCTCCATTCTGACTTGCTCACCCATGCGCCCTCCTGGACCCGGATTTCGCCTTTGCATGTCCGTTTCAACATAGCACATGCTTCTGTCATCGTAGGTACATCCCTGGGTGCTCTGGGCTGTGTCTGGTGCAGCCATTTCATGGTTGGAGCGGTCTGGCTCGTTTGGGGCTCTGGATGTATGTCCTCCTGCTCTACTCGTCCTGATGCTTTTCTGATGCGTTCTGACGTGTCCCACAGCTTCCTCGACCTGTCCCTTGGGTCCTCAACACTCCATGATGCCAGTGATGCATCCGCTTCACCATCCGGTGTGGAACACTCGACTTGGGTGGTACATGGTGTGTATGGTTTGGCCTGGCATTCTAGCTGTTTGCTGGACTGTTCTGACACGTTTTGCAGCTCATTTAGGCGTTTCCTACCAACATGTCTGCTTTGCGATTCATCACAATCTGCTCAAGTTGGGTCCCATATGGTGAGTACCCGCTCTGTTCTTGTTGCAGTCGTTGACTGATGTGACCTGGCGCTCCTAGCAGTGTCTTTGACTCGTCCCTGGTGCCCTCGTCGTGCCTCAATGCTCCCAATGTGTCTGCTTTGCCATCTGGTGCAGATTGTTCAACCTGGGGTCTACCTGGTAGGTACGACTTGACTGGGCATTCTGGGCATGCACTGACTTGTTCTGGCACATTCTGCAGGTCGTTTGGGCATGTATTGGGGTTGTAGATGCTCCCTGATGCTCCCAATGCGTGCGCTTTGCGATCCATCGCAATCTGCTCAAGTTGGGTCCCATATGGTGAGTACCCGCTCTCTTTGTGTTGCAGTCATTTACTGACATGGTCTGGCACTTCTAGTGGCTTCTTCAACTCGTCTTGACCATTCCTGTCGTGTGTCGATGCTCCCGATGCATCCGCTTCAACATTCGTCGTGGTCTGCTCATTTCAGGATCTACTTGGTATGTGCGACGTGACTGGGTGTTTTGGCTGTACACTGACTGTTTCTGGTGTGTTTGGTAGGTCATTTCGACATTCTGGAGGTCCCTTGCCACTGTCTGGTGCTTGCAACATATCCGCTTGACCTGCACTGGGCTCGAGCTCACACATTGCAGATGCCCTACACTCCCCCTTGAGCTTGAAGCTCTGGGGTTGGTTTCGCCATGTAGCAGCTTTGTCAGGCGGTTTGGGAGGTAGTCAGAGGTGTGGTGGTGCCCTAGGTACGTCGCCATTTGGTGGTGGTGGTCGCTGATCAAGTTTGTCATCTAGCATTTGTGGTCATGCATGCATGTGTGCACTCCCACTTGCCACCTCAACTGGTCCAATATGACCGTCCTGGGCGCACTCCCCCTCAATTGAGATATTTGGGGGTTCACCCTTGACCTCTCTGTTGTCTCTGCTATGGCCTGGACCCATTCCCTGCACATCTTCGTGCAGGTGGTCTGAGTCCTTTGCCATCTCTATCCCTGCTTGCTCAACTTCATCAATGGTGTCTGGTGGCCTGGGGTGCTCAACAGGTGTGTTCGGCAGGCGTTTTATGTCTGGCCATATGCCCTTGTCAACTGCTGCTGGTGCCCTGGTGTCGTTGGCATTGTGGTGTGGATGGTGGCTGCACGTTGCATTCCATGCGCTTGCGCTGGGCTGGCCTTGTGCACATTCCTCTATGCTGGGGTGCTGCGGTTGAGCTACACTCGCCACCTCCACTAATTTGTGGTTGCTGAGGTCCATTGTGGCCTTGGCTTCAACTGGTGGAGGTTCCAGTTTGTCCACTGGTGACTTGTGAGTTGTTTTGTTGGCCCTGCGCATGTTGCATGTGGGTTTGCGATGTCAGCAGTCATGTTGTTGACCTGCTGAGCTGCCTTTGGGTAGCCATGTGGTGCACTCTGCATGCGCATGTTGATGGTAGAGGATGCGCCGGGGTCCATTGTGGCTGTGGCTGTGATAGGTAGGTGCGGTTGAGCTATGCTCGCCACAATTTCTTCATTGTCAGCTCCTTCCTCAGTGTCCTCAACCCCTTCTGCAGCCTGTTGGGCTTCCCCTTGCAGTTTTGTTCCACTTGGTGCCTGTATGGCTGGTGTGGTGGTTGTTGTGACTGGTGGGCTTGCGATGTGTTCCCACGACCTCTCTGCTGGCATCTGTGGCTCAGCGTGGTCTGCGTTTGAGTTTGTGGCGTCAGCAGTCTTGTTGTTGACCGTGTGGCTCACTGTGGGCTTCTCTGTGGCTGTGCGGTGGACTTCTGTGGTCATGCATTTGCTATCTGAGCTGCTCACTTGGTATATGAGGCTTATGCTGGCTTCATGTGCCTTGTGGGATTGCTCCGGTGGGTTTCTGAGTGCAGCCATGGCTGCACAAGGGACTTCCAAGTCACGTGCTTGTTGGCTGCTTCCCCCAGGTAGGTTGATAGTCCTTATTTTCTCAGCAACTTACAGTTGCCAGCGTGCAGGGCTGAGCTTCTGACTGATGATGGTCAGCTGTTTGTTGGACTTGATGATTGCTAGTACAGTACCATAGTTGTCTGGCAGTGTTGCACGTTGAGCTTAATGTACCTTCAAAACATTCATAATCAGTACATACAACAGAGTAATGGTTGAGACTCACTACTCTTCATAGTCTGCACATGGAATAAGAATAATTAGGTAAAGTCTTTGCAATGTACCCTCAATTCATAAGTAAATTGATTTTGAACAATTCATGCCAAAGGACTCATTTTAAGGTAGTTCACAAGAGTTTAACCTCAGTGAAGTCTCTGGAAAGCTGTTAATATGGTTAATAATTAGTTAAATCATATATCATTAAATGTTCTGAATTAAATTACAATAGGTAACTATTCAACAAGCCACCCATCATCAATCCATTGTCTATTCTAAATGAGTGCTAGGAGATTCCTGTAGTGAACAATAACTGGATATGCTTTATCTCTTCCAAACAACAAGAGATTCATTTTATCACCATAGAAGATGGATACAAAAGGGACATTATTTTTGAGTAACAGAGACTATGATTCAAGTAGTATAATATAACACAATCAACTCAAAACAATATATATAAATAGTTCAATTATGTACACACTTATATTTCCCACCACCTGTTGGTGGTCCAAGACTTGTGGATACAATGCTTGAATACAGTACTGTTGTGTTTGTAGAGCTGCTGAACATTCTAAGTGAAATGTGGCCTAAGTAAAAGATCCCATAGTAAATCCAGGACCCAGTCCTACAGTGGTCAAGAGTAAAGATTAAATCCTATCTTCTCTCTCTTGTGTTTCATAGTTACATTGTCTTCTTGGAACTAGTGGTAATTAGCATATTCTAATGGTTAGTGTAGGATGAAAATAAGATCAAATATTAAATACACATTGATTTACTGGTATAAAAAGGACCAAAGCACATGATCATGCAGTGGCAATATCACTCTGGTTCTTCAAGCTGAACTTTCACCTCCTAGTAATCCTTCAAATGAGATAAAGAAGTTTGCTGATGAGACCTTTACTTGTTGCTATAGTATGGTTATTTTGCAAACTTGAAATCCTCACAAGACATGAATGGCTCCTAGGGTCATTCATCAACAATCAGCAGTAGGTTGGCCTAATGGCCAAATGTTGAGAAGAATTCATAAAGTGGACAATGAGCAGTTTTAAAATGGTACTTGGTTTTGAAACAATCAGACAGAGCAGCAGCAGTCTATGTTATGATTTATTTTTATCTTGCTTGATCATGTGTATTCAGGACACTTTTCTTTTTATGACAATTACTTACAGTAATCCACTGTCACTTGTGTCAGCCAAATTTCTTTGATACATAGTTCATCACAAGACAACATATATATGGATTATACATGATAGGTGTATTACTAGATATAATAGTTATATATCCATGTGTTCTAGAAAGTATCAAGAGTATTCTGAGTGGTCCAGAGTCACTTGAAGTTTTCACACCTTATCATTGCAACATCACCACTTGCACCAGCTTAGATATATCTAATTTTTAGCAGTTATCAGGGCTGTGATAATTGCTGCCATCAGAAGACTGCATCATCATCTCTACTCTCATCCCCACCTTTGCTGCCATTCTCAACACTCTTAATACTCAGCTTTGGCAATGGTTTCTCAAGTTCTCCTTGCTTTGGCTGACCCAAACATGGCTTTCACCTCTCCAACTTCTCCAGTTCCTTCTTAGATTTCCATGCCTCAAGTTTTTCCTTGAATATCTTCTTTTGAACCAAGTTTTGCTCTCTTTGCTCTTTTTCTGCCTCCTTCTGGATTTCAAATGCCTACATATCCAGGCATTTTTTGAGTTTACATTTCAGCTCCATCACAGCCATAGCACAGCACTCAGATTTATCATTACTACTTTTGGATTATCACTCACATAGATGATTGATTAAGGTGAGGAAAACATCCTTGGCCAGCATCAAGCTGAAAAGCTCATAAACTCTGATCAGACCTAGCTATAGCACACATCTTTAAGCTAATATTATAACATGTGTCATACAAAAGTTTTGTAGTGATTGGATGAATGGGAGGACGTCAACCAATGATACACCCTGAAAATTGCACATTTCACACACTATTTCACAAACTGTAGGACATCTGATAGTGGAACTGTCATTCTTTTTGTCTGTTAGAGCTTCTTATGTCATAGAATCAGTGTTATATACACTATTATGACCTATTCATCTGACTGTAGTGTAGTATTTTCATGTTGACACAAGTGGTGGTGCATGATACAAGTGGTAGTGGATTATTGTACTTCCTCTTAGTCATCAGCCCAATGACTCATCATCACCTCTTAATCATAGTTCTTTCTATCACTTTCTAGGACATTCTATGTAATTCCATCACATTCCATTTAGTCATCTAGTTGACTGATCCTGTATATAAATAGTTCTTTCATATTCTGTCAGTTTCCATACCTTAGGTATATAAACCTTCCCTTTCTTCCCTTCTTTTCTTTTCTTTAAACTAGTTCTCCTCAGAGTTACCATCTGTATCTCTAGACTAGCAATTTATCTCTTTTCTCTTCTTGTCCCTCAATTCTTTGTAAGCCTCTATCTATGCTCCAAACAGATAGCATTTCCTCATCTCTAGAACTCTTGTCCCTGGTCTAATCCAGACCAGTTTAAAGACCAAGTCTACTATAATGAATCCATACAACCTTACAGGTGTAAGCATAGACCTAAAAGTCAGTCAACTACTTGGTTTCTTTGTCTCAGATTCTTTTTGAGGCTATGCTTTGCCCTACCTAGACCAAGTGGAACAGTCTGGTTGATGGTAGTCAAAAAGAATGGTGCAGGATTAGGAGGAACAGCACTGTGATTCAAATCAGATTGAATACTAGTGGACACCGGAATACAAATTAGATAAGTTCATAAAAGTAAATGAAAGAGAAAACTCACTCTGGTGGATACAATTTGAATTGACACTCATAGACTTTGAATAGAGCAAATGACATTATGAAATCAGAGATATCAGTGGGAGGACTAGTATATAGCTTGTTCATATTTGTATTATATCCTACATCCAAGGGAGATTCAAAACTATTAATAGTCATTAGAAGGTGTTCATGCTCTCAGTGTACACATTTCTTCTCCTTCCGGCAAGCTGTAACAAAAATGTGTTATTATATTGGACAAGAAAAGTTTGGAAATAAGTACCCTTACATAATACATTGTCTATGACTTTCACAAACTTGCTATCTTGTTTCTTCTTTTCTTCCCTTTTTGCATTATGAATCTTATAGAATTTCATTCCATGGCCTTGTTACTTATATCTACATATTTTACACAGGACCTTTTCATTGGACAGCAGGTGAGTGGATTAATGAGACATGATATCAAAAAAAACTGTGTTAGACATCTGGAATGTTAATTTGAAAGGATCTAGATGTATCAAGGAACAAATAATAAAATAAGGGATAAGAACAAAAGAATTGAGCTGTAGAGAGTGAGTTAAGTTAAGCATGGCATAGGGAAGAGAACAGGTTAGCACATCAATAAAAAAGACCTTATATGTAGAGGTCCTTGAACTTAATTGGAATTCCACCAATAACTTCTATTTCAATTACAGGTCTCCTTGTGCCTTGAAACTAGATTGAAGGGTGACATACATATGAGAATTCTTTGCCATGTTTATTTCAAGTTATATACAAAGAGGTCAAAATATGCCAGGATTGAAAGGCAGGTTACACAATTTGTGACAGACCCATATACTTGCCAGTGAATCTGATGACTAGAGTGTTTCTCTACAAAGCCATCTTGACCTTCTTCTGATATTCTCATACTAGCAATTCAAATGTTTCACTAGTGTTTTAAAATCTGGTCTAGTCTGGTTTTTCATCCTAAAAGTGAGGCAACTAGATTAAAACTGATGGCAATTTGTCCTTGATAGTCCTACCATCAGTTAAAACAGGTTATCAATTGAACCTCTGATCAACTGATGCTTTGACCCCTAAAATTGTCACAAACACTAGGTGTGCTGAAATGCAGTGATTTCAAGGGTCAAATATGACCATTAGAATATATTTGTATATGTTATATCATTGCAGATACCTATAGGGTGTTAAAATGTGGTGATTTTACATGTATAACCTAATACTTTTCTTTTATCTATTTTGATCATATTTGCCTCTAAAATCACCATATTTTGACACCCTGTGGTGCCTGTAGTGATTTTAGAGAATCTTAGAGGTCAGAATACATGACTAATTATAACCAATTTTGAACTGGTCATAACCACTCTTGATTAGTCTTTCCATTTTCTATCATGATCAGTTAAAGTTCAGTCTGATTAGACTTTCAAACACTATGCCTCACTTGAACTAGGAATAGTAAAACCCAGTGTAAACAGCATGGTTGGATCTGCTAGTGGCTAATCAGAAAATGGTCTACTATTTAGTATCTAATACATAATCTTTTGAATACTAAAAAAGCAAATATCTTTCTTGAATCAGAAATGGCCAACTCTAATACCTAAGGAATATCAGACCAAACCAATCAAGAAAACAATCTACTGTTGCATTGCTAGTACATTTTTCTACAAATAATCTTAAGTTACTACACAAGTAAATCCTACTCTTAACTATAAATGTTTATGATCAATAATAAATATTCTATATGTATATGAGATACTGTCCCAGAATACTAGTTCAGACTAACATTCAACTTAGAGAGACATCAGTCAAGTGAATAGAGTGTATATTTGAGACATACATCTCAAACCATGTTTTTATGATGAATATACTAAGCTCATCAGGGAAGCTATATCCAGATGTGAAGAAATGTCTGCTAATGTATACATAAGCTGACTTAACTAATAGAAACATATTTGTGTATAGTACAGGAGGGTCATTTGGCCATTTTAGTAGCTTGCTTATCACCATATCTAATCCAGAAATGAGACTTCTTGGGATAACTTTAGCTAGGCCTAGTGGACTATGTATCATCATGAGCTTGTTTAGGAAAAGATGATCCTTGCCTTCCTGACAATATGTCAAGCCTACTTTGGAAGGGATGATCCCACTCTAATGGTAAGGGTAGTCAATTTGAGTGACTGATGGTCTTAATCTGATGATTATAAAGTGGATTATTTAAATTTTGGAAAAAAACTGTCCAACTCAAACCTTAACTGATACATTATTTTATGCAGTTTTAAAAGAACAGTCCTACTTGAGCCATAAGTTAATATATCAGTGATATGAACACTAATCATCATGCTCTTGCTTTATTCCTACATCTGACAAATCTTTACAATATTTCAGATAATGAATGAATGTGATTTTGAGTTTATGACTACAACCACACTATAAAGTAATGGAAATCGGGTGGAGTAGAGGTTAAAAATCTTATACATGACCTCAAATAATATCAGAAATATACAAGTGTCTTTACTAGTGATCAGACAGACACTTCTAAATAGTGAAAGTCATGCTCCATTACAGTGAAACAGTGTCCATTGAAGGCAATGACATTAATCCTGCACTCTGTGGTGTTACATGCTACTGATGTTCAGCAGCACCTCTCTGGGCTTAGAGTATACAATTTGTCAAATGTTATAACCTTACTATTGACACTTTCAAAGTACCAAACAAGGTATGTTCAAGCTATGTACACCACCTTTACAAGATAGATCATACTATAGGAAAATCCATGCCTTATATACATGTACATATACACATACAGGCTCAGGCTAGGATTGATTCAAAGTCACTGATGACCTGACATAAAACTTCACATAAATCTCATCTTTAACCATGATCTCAAAAGATAATGATAAACTTGCTGGACCCAAAATAATTACAGATGAAAAACTAGCCAGTATATTTCAGAATCTAGATTATGAGCAGCATTCCAAAATTAACACATTAGACCATCTGAATGAGCAAGAAGTCTTGGAAGGTGAGATTTATAGTTAGCATTAGCTGAAGGTCATGAATAAAGGTGTCATACTCAAAGGTTTTCTTGAAGAAATATTTGTATTGAATAAATCCACTGATGGACAATGAAATGTAATGAAACTGAAGCTTGTTCTACTGGTTTACACAGTATAATGAAGAGAGTATATACAGTTGAGACTTACTATACTTAGCAGAGGCTTCTCTTAAAATATGTGAGTCTAGATTGATAAGGAACAGTTGAAACAATTTCTATTTGATAGAAATAGCTGTCACAAGTGATCTGAACTAGTCTAATGCTAGACTACTGTTTCATATACAAAAGTGTCATACATATATCCAGAATTCTATCTGAGATGACTGAGTTTGATCTATGTATTGATATAAGATGATCTATCTATCTATTGTTCTACTAATGTAGATTTTATTATTCTATATGTTGATAAAACAATAGATAATTTTTCCTATTATCTAGATCAATAATAGAAATGTTTAGGATCATAAGATCAACTAGGATTAACTAGGATCAAATAAGTCATGTCACTGTCAATCATTAATGATCAATATGTATCACTTATTCTATATTGGATACATTAGGAATGATGATTAACAACACTTTCTAGTATTACTAATATAACTTACATTTGATTTACAAGTATCAATAATTAAACTTACACTACTGACTTACATTAATGGTTGTTAGTAGTTGTGATCAGTACTTACTTGAAAATGCTAACTGGTTGTTGGCTTTGATCTTGCTTACACAAGAGTTCAAAACATTTTTTTCAAAAGTATATGAATAGTGTGTATATAATCCTGTCTACTCACAACATGTTGGAAGTATCCTGCATTCATTGTGCATCAAGTAGCCCATTGTGAAGTGTATAACAATGGACAATGGGCAACAAAAGGTGTAATGAAGAAGCAAATACTCTTTATTATGAAACTGTTAAGTCATGCAGTGCCCCATGTCTCATCTTGGGAGTGATCCACAGGTTAATAGCACATGTCAACTGGTCAGCACACAAGAGAGGATCAAGCAGTGAGCTTGTATCATCTTCACAATAATGTGGAGGATGATCAACTCAGAAGTATAGATTACTTCAGTGGCTAGGTCAATCAAATCATGTGTGGTCTCCACAGTGATTTTATTGTCAAACAGGCAACATATATTGACTTTTGTGAATGTAAGACCAGAGAAAGAGATAATAGGACAAGGTTATGTTGGATGACAGCCAAGAGAACTCAAAATGCCCCTGAGTACATATAATAACATATAGTATATATTGACTTTAGTGAACATACTCATGGCTGTCTATCTGTTTAAGGATCAAGAGATTTGATGGAGATTTGATGAAATGACAGTCATCACAAAATGACACCTCATTAGGACAGATTTTTGACTTTAAACTTGTATGACACAAATGAAAACCTGGAATGATGTAAGATGACTACACACCTTATATAATTATTATATTATGTCACAATTATGTCATGTATTATGTATCAACATATATTAGGACTACAATTATCAACAAATCATCTTATTACTGTCAAAAAAGCCTTTTCTATTGAATATAAGAGTGATATTATCTTTTTTACTTTTATTGATGTTTCTTGTGGTGGGATTGTATCCCAAATGAATATATGAGAGTATTGTGGCTAGGGTCCATCATAAAGATCAACCAGAGAGGTAAAACCATTATAGTGAATATTCTCCTACCCTTTTCTATAACTTAGTATAATAAATTGTTATTAACAAGGGCAATGATATGATTGTTATCCCTTATTACATCAGGATCATCATTAATATCATTCTATCCTCACAGTCAGAAGCAAATTTTCTTAAGTAGGCTTCTATAATAGCCACACTAAACAACACAAAACCTTGTGTTTTTCTATAAATGAGAAAAAGAGAGTAAATTTTTACTTTTAAACACAGATATTAGATGATAGGCAGATAAAGAAGATTGATTTGATCAGATGAGAGTAAAGTTAATGAAATTGGATCATATGGACATGATTATATATGAAAAAATTAATAAAATAGCTAATTGAACATAAGAGAGGGTTTTCTTTTCACAAACTACAACCTTCAAATAGTTGTTTTGATATATATTACTTACTGTCTGCAAGTGTATGATGATACTGATGATGAAATTGATTTAATAAGTGACAGTAATCATATCATTGCCCTTGTCAATAATAATGTATTGTACTAAGTTATAGAAAAAGGTATAAGAGAATATTCACTATAATGATTTTACCTCTCTGGTTGATCTTTATGATGGACCCTAGCCACAATACTCTCATATATTCATTTGGGATACAATCCCACCATAGAAAACATCAATAAAAGTAAAAAAGATAACATTACCCTTATATTCAATAGAGAAGGCTTTTTTGACAGTAGTAAGATGATTTGTTGATAATTGTAGTCCTAATATATGTTGTTACATAATACATGACATAACTGTGACATAATGTAATAATTACATAAGGTGTGTAGTCATCTTACATCATTCTAGGTTCCTATTTGTGTTATGCAAGCTTAAAGTCAAAAATCTGTCCCAATGAGGTGTCATTTTGTGATGACTGTCATTTCATCAAATATCCACCAAATCTCTTAATCCTTGCACAGATAGACAGCCATGAGTAAGCACTACATTTCATATACTCATACATTAGGTCTGAGTTAGGGGGTATTGGTTTTAGGAGCCATTTAATACAAAACATGCAAATATTGTGACAGTTTTTTGAGCCACTGTATATCTATCATAATCATATTATTCAGCAGCAACTTCTAGTTTCAAATGACAGTTAAGACATGAATCAGGTACTCATAATTATGAATCAAGGACTGGCTATAATCAGAGCAACTATGAAAGAGACTTATCAAATTGTCTATGAGCAAATCTAAAGTCATGTCAACACGAATCTCATCAGTATACCAATCACTCTTCCTCTAATCTGGAATCATTTTCATTTATTGCTTGCTAAAGTTAAGCTACTTTGCACTTTTGAGCAGTATTAAATCTGATATATAGAGTCTTTTAAAGACAAGAAATATGATTACTCTCCTTCAGAAGCTTAAAACAAGAAGTCTGAGCTTGAGTATATACTTCATATACATTTCCTAATACTTAAGATTTTGAATTGAGATTTGACTTTTATATCTGCTTCTTTCTTAGAATCCTGCTATAAACACATTATTTATACATGTGTTAG
>JBBPMY010000653.1:204-11676 GCA_038090615.1 Phylloporus gajari
AACTATTTGGTACACTTTGACTATACTATGGTGTAGCTATACAAATGAATACTGACTACACTTTTATTAGACTTTGTTTGCTACACTTTGGTAGTCAAAAGTGCGAACTATTTGGTACACTTTGACTACACTATGGTGTAGCTATACAAATGAATACTGACTATGCTTTTATTAGGTATTGTTCACTACACTTTGGTAGTCAAAAGTGCGAACTATTTGGTACACTTTGACTACACTATGGTGTAGCTATACAAATGAATACTGACTACACTTTTATTAGGCTTTGTTTGCTACACTTTGGTAGTCAAAAGTGCGAACTATTTGGTACACTTTGACTATACTATGGTGTAGCTATACAAATGAATACTGACTACACTTTTATTAGACTTTGTTTGCTACACTTTGGTAGTCAAAAGTGCGAACTATTTGGTACACTTTGACTATACTATGGTGTAGCTATACAAATGAATACTGACTACACTTTTATTAGGCTTTGTTTGCTACACTTTGGTAGTCAAAAGTGCGAACTATTTGATACACTTTGACTACACTATGGTGTAGCCATACAAATGAATACTGACTACACTTTCATTAGGTATTGTTTGCTACACTTTGGTAGTCAAAATTGCGAACTATTTGATAAACTTTGATTACACTTTTATTAGATATTGTTTGCTATACTTTGGTAGTCAAAAGTGCAAACTATTTGACAAACTTTGACTACACTTTTATTAGACATTGTTTGCTACACTTTGACTATACTTTGGTGTAGCTACACAAATAAATACCCACTACACTTTTATTAGGCTTTGTTTGCTACACTTTGATAGTCAAAAATGCGAACCAATCACTACACTTTTATTAGACTTTGTTTACTACACTTTATAGTCAAAAATGCGAACCAATTGTGTTACGATTTCTTTCTTTGTCATAGTTATACGAGTTCTGGACGTTATTTCTTTTCTCTACGATTACTCACCTCCTCTTAGTCATCGGCCCGATGACTCATCATCGATTCCTAATCGTAGCTTTTCCTTCATCTTCTTGAACATTCCATGCGATTCCATCGCATTCCATTTAGTCATCATGCTGACCATCTCCTGTGTACAATTAGTTCTTTCATATTCCGTCGGTTTCTATACCTAGGGTATATAAACCTTCCTCTTCTCTTTCCCTTCTCTCCCTAAGCTAGTTCTCCTCAGAGTACATCCTGTACCTCTAGACTAGCAATCCATTGATCTTCCTTTCCATCGCACCTTGTCTCTTTGAACGGGAGCTTGTCCTTTGAACCCTTAGTCCACGGGTACCAAGTTCACCGTCTTGTGAACAGTACCTCGGTCTGATCAGCCATTAGCCTTTCAGTCATCCTCAGTCCCAGCAGACCGTCTGTCTCCTGGTCCTTCGGTCTAGCCAACATCCGTTGCCTAGTCATTGATAGTCCTAGTCGCCTAATCGTTGCCTAGTGACTCTGAGGCGCCTTACCACCGCCCAGGCTTTAGAACCCTTAGCCCTAGCCGACTGTCGTCGCCTCGTTTCAAGTCTTTGTCCTAGCAACCGCTAGTCTCAAGTCTCTAGCCACTACAGATCCTTCTGAGGCTACGCTTCGCCCTACCTGGACCAAGCGTAACAAATTGCTTCACTTTGATACCCTAGTACAGATAAACATTTACTATACATTATTTGTATACATCATTAGTAAAAAATGTGACAGATTTACTACATTCTGGTGTGCTAATGCAAACCATAGGACTACTGAAATAAATGGTCAGTTTGGGTTAGGATTATCAGTGTTAGCTAGCTATTAAGCTAATTGACTAGTTTAGATTAGGATTGTCAGTGTTAGCTAGTTACTAGACTAAATGGCTAGTTTGGATTAGGATTATTAGTGTTGACTGGAAGTCTCTAGGGGCTCTGGGGGGCTCTGGGGCCAGACTGGGTAAGACTGTCACAGTTGGAACCAAGCTGTCCAGAGCTAGCCAGTTGGGTACCTTGTTGGGAGAGCTGGAAGAACTAGAGCTCTGGACAGCTCTGGCCAGAGCCTCCAGACAGAGGGATGGTTTGCTGATGACACCTGTGTGCATGGGCCTCTTCTATCCTGCCACGACACACATGTCATCTTTTCCTTCCCTGGCGAGGTGGTGTTGTCACTGGGACAACTGATTTGCCTGCACATGTGAACACGTAAGGCAAGGAAGTCAGAGAAGATGACATGCAATAGGTGATTGAAAAGGTACAGGGATATCTCAGTGAGGACATCAAGGTCCGTTGTGAGAACATCCTCAGTGCATGGGCTGGTTTGAGACCACTTGTTTCTGCTGGGAGCGAGGGTGGGATGGAAAGACTAGTACAGAACTATGTGGTGCAGGTGTCGCTGTCCAGTTTGATCACGATTGCAGGGGGAAATGGATGACATATCATGCGATGGCAGAGGAGAAGACTGTCAACAAGGCTGTGGAGGTGTTTGGCCTGAAGGACAATGTCATGATGGGTGTTGAACAGTGGAACTGAGGCTTGTGGGGGGAAATGGGTGGCGTTTATCGGGATACAATGTGTAGGTGTTCTCCCGGTCTTGTGTCCTACACTGATATTTTTTTAGTTTGGTTAGACATGGATGTAGCAAAGCAACTCTTGGAGAACTATGGAGACCACACCTGGACTGTTTGCGCGCTTGCTGAACCTATGGGTGAACAATGGCCTGTGCATGATGTTTGTCTTTCTCCCAACTACCCCTATATCAAAGCCAAGGTGCTCTACACCACATGCCACAAGTACACATGTATGGCAGTGATTGAGATTATGAGCAGAGAACTTGGGTGGAGTCATGCCTGCCAGGGCTGCCAACAGGAGGAATATTCACATGGGGTTGAGTCTTTGGGGAGTATGGGCCTGAGTGGTTCTGCCCAGGCCCAGGCCCATCCCCAGGTGTACCATGCCTGGCTCAAGGACAGATGGGCATAGGTGCTTGGGCCAGTGGACATATTGTATATGTGGGTGCTGAATGTGCAGCTGATCAGTGCATTGTCATTTAGGTCATCTTATGGCTGGAATAAATTCAACACTGGTGAAGTGGACACGTTGAAGGGGCTCTTTGACAAGTATGTTGTTCTGGTGCCAGTGGGTGCTTCAGCTTCAGTGGATGATACTCACTTGTTCACATGACTGAGCAAGACAGTGATACAACCTATATCGACTGCATTTTGTGTGGCTGATCTTGGGCACAATGGCCCCTGAGATGCCGGTTATCAGTGTATTATTGCACAAGAAGGGCTGAGGGACTGGTCAGAGGTTGATTTTGATAAGTTTGTCAAGGTGAGCTTTGCTGTGGAGTTTAGGCTATGATTCTGATTATTGAACACCCTATATATGTGGGCATCTAAGAAGTGTGTTGATAAGTGTAGCCAAGGTTGAGTGTTACAGTAGACTTTCTAACAACACATACCCAACCTATACAATTTTGCTGAACTTGATTTATCATATCCAATAGTGACCTGCCCACCTGCCACTCACTCCCCTCATATTCCTTGTTATCTGCCTCTCTCACAGTTGTATGTTATCAGATACATATGTTTACTCTCTTGATTGTCCCAAATATTCCTACCTTTGTATGCCAAGTAGATCTCTTGTTGTTGTCTTACATGATGAGGTCAAATTGTGTGTTTGAGATAAGTGTATCTTCAACTTAAAAACTCCATCTTACATGAGTCTATGATCATATGTCCACATCAAATTTGAAGTGTACAAGATATATTTTACAGCAACTTTACAACTATATAGACAAAGCAAGTGGATAGAAACATGATTTATACCAAAAGTCAAAGGGAATAAAACATAGCTATCACCTCCAACAAGATACCCAAGACTCCCCAAACAAGGAACCATCAACATTAGCTTGACATATAGCATGAGAGGATATAATCAAGGAATGGAATGGCAACCAGCAAAGGGGCCTATTCCAAGAAGCAACCCAACCAAAAATAAGATCATTTGAGGCTTGAATCCAACCATCAACCATGAATGGGGAATAAAGACAAATAGGAGATTGGATGTTCCACACTTTGATTGACTCATCCTTGGACACAGAGACAATATGCTCTCCATCAGGAGAATAAGCAATAGAGTAGACATTTTCTGTGTGTCCTAGTAATAGACCTGCCACACTTTCACCAGTGATTGCATTCCAAACTCTGATAGTTGTATCATCAGAGCCAGAGACAATATACTTCCCATCAGGAGAATAAACAACAGAGTTGATGCTATCTGTGTGCCCTTGAAGTGGACCCACTATAGTCCCACCAGTGGTTGCATCCCAAACCCTAATTGTCTTGTCCTTTGAGCCAGACACAATATGCTTCCCATCAGGAGAATAGGCAACAGAGTTGACACTGTCTGTGTGCTCCTGGAATGGGCCTATCATAGTCTCACCAGTTGTTGCATTCCAAATCCTAATGGTCCTGTCATCTGAGCCAGAGACAATATATTTTCCATCAGGAGAATAGGCAACAGAATTGACAGCATCTGTGTGTCCCTGGAATGGATCTGTCACAGTTTCACCAGTGAGTGCATCCCAAACTCTAATGGTCTTATCTCTTGAGCCAGAGACAATGTGTTTTCCATCAGGAGAATAGAAAACAGAGTTAATTCTGTGTGTATGCCCCTGGAATGGATCTACCACAGTTTTGGCAGTGGTTGTATCACAAACTCCAAGTGTCCTATCATCTGAGCCAGAAACAATAAACTTTCCATCAGGGGAATAGGCAACAGAGTTGATATGATCTGTGTGTCCTTGAAATGGTCCTGCTATAGTTTCACCTGTGGCTGCATCCCAAACTCTAATGGTATTGTCTCTTGAGCCAGAGACAATATGCTTTCCATCAGGAGAATATGCAATAGAGTTGACAAGAACTGGAAGCCATTCAAATGAACCTGCCACACTTTCACCAGTGGCTATATCCCAGACATTAATGGTCTTGTTAAGAGAACCAGAGGCAATGTGCTTTCCATCAGGGGAGTAGGCAACAGAAGTGATGAAAATTGCATGTTCTTGAAATGGACCTGCTATAGTTGTACCAGTGGTTGCATCCCAAACCCTGATAGTGCTGTCAAGAGAGCCTGAAACAATGTTTTTCCCATCAGGGGAATAGGCAACAGAGTAGACATATCCTGTGTGTCCTTGGAATGGGTCCATAACAACTCCACCAGTTGTTGCATCCCAAATCCTAATGGTCTTGTCAGCTGAGCCAGAGATAATATTCTGTCCATCAGGAGAATATGCAACACAGTTGACACCACCTGTGTGTCCTTGGAGTGGACCCACCACAACCTCACCAGTGATTGCATCCCAAACTCTAATAGTTTCATCCCATGAGCCAGAGACAACATGTTTCCCATCAGGAGAATAAGCAACAGAGTAGACACCTCTTGTATGCTCCATTAATGGACCAGTCACAGTTTCACCAGTAGCTGCATCCCAAACTCTAACAGTCTTGTCATTTGAGCCAGAGACAATGTGCTTTCCATCAGGAGAATAAGCAACAGAGTTGATACAATCTGTCTGCTCCTGGAATGGACCTGCTACAGTCTTCCCAGTAGTCACATCCCAAATCCTAACAGTCTTGTCCTTTGAGCCAGACACAATATACTTCCCATCAGGAGAATAGACAATAGAGTTGACATCATCTGTATGTCCTAGGAATGGACCTGCCACAGTCCTGCCAGTGGCTGCATCCCAAACTCTAATAGTCTTGTCCATAGAGCCAGAGACCAAATGCTTCCCATCAGGAGAATAGGTGACAAAGATAACACTTTTTGTATGCCCTTGGAATGGACCTGTCATAGTCTCAATAGCAGTTGCATCCCAAATCCTGACTCTATTGTCTCTTGAGCCAGAGATAATGTACTTTCCATCAGAGGAATAGGCAACACAATTGACACTGCCTATGGAGCCCTCAAGTACATTTCCTATTGTATGGTCCTCAAACAGACTTGTGACAGTCTCACCAGTGGTTACATCCCATACTTTGATGATGTTATCTTCAGAGCCAGAGATGACATGCTTTCCATCAGGAGAATAGGCAACAGAGGTGACAGTATTTGTATGACCTAAGAATGGACCTGCCATGGTCTCACCAGTGGTCATATCCCAGATCCTAATGGTCTTGTCATCTGAACCAGATACAATGTGCTTTCCATCAGGAGAACATGCAACAGAGTTGACAGAATTTGTGTGCCCTAGGAATGGACCTGCAATTGTCTCACCAGTGAATGCATTCCAAACCCTGATAGTCATGTCTTCTGAGCCAGAGACAATATGCTTCCCATCAGGAGAATAGGCAACAGAGGTGATGGCACCTGTGTGCCACAAGTATGGACCTGCTATAGTTTGACCAGCAACCACATTCCAAACTCTAATAGCCTTGTCATCTGAGCCAGAGACTATTTGCTTCCCATCAGGAGAATAGGCAACAGAGTTGACACTGTGTGTGTGCCCTTTGAATGGACCTGCTATGGTCACACCAGTGGTTGCATCCCAAGCTCTAATAGTCTCATCATCTGAACCAGAGACAATATACTTTCCATCAGGGGAATAGGCAACAGAGTTGACAAGATCTGTGTGTCCTTGGAATGGTCCTGCTATTGTCTCACCAGTGGTTGCATCCCATACTCTAATGGTATTGTCTTCTGAACCAGAGACAATGTGCTTTCCATCAGGGGAATATGCAATAGAGGTGACACTCTCAGTATGTCCTTGCAAGTTATGGATTTCTGCTGGCCAACTAGATGGATGACCAGAAGTCATAGATACATGCTTTTGGAGATGATCAACCCAGAGTTTGCACAGTGGAGAGTTGGTTGGGGTCTGAGGCATAGCTGATAGATATAGGTGGGGAGTAGATCCTCTTAGGATGGGTGAAAAGGCATAAATAAACCTGGAGGCTTCAGATGCTAGGGTGACAATCTCCTGGTCCTGGCCCTATTTTGTGAGAACTTTGTAGGTATTGGTGTGATTCAACAAACCTTGGTCCATGTTCTTAAATTGTTACAAGCTGCTAGGGCAGATAAAATGGGGAGTTCTTGGGATATGTGAGAGAGGAGACTAATGACTTCAAGCCAGTAGGGGAAGAAGGCCTTGAAGAAGCACACAGTTTCTTCCAGCAATTTTGGTGTACAATCAACATATTGTAGGTGGTCCATCCAGTATTGGCAAGAATACAACAGGTAGGGAGGAATAGCAGTTTTTACTCGATTGGCCAAGTCAGAGACATTGGCATTACGGCGTCGAGAGTCCTTGAGGTCACAGATGTTGAATCGGAGATTGTCTCGCATGCAAGCTAGTAATGCTCGTCCAAGAGACAGTGAGTGTTGGGGTGAGACACGGACATGGAAGGTCGAACTGCGGGTTTCGTCAAGCAAGAAATCACGGAATGAGGTGTGAAGGGGACGGATCGGCTTCTCTTCATCAAACACGCCATCCAACAGTGATCCCATGCGTTTGATGACATCTTGTACATCCAGATCTTCGTTCGAGTCGAACAGGACGGATAGGGAAACAAGAGAAAGTGGTTCGTGAAGCGCGAGAATAACAGCCATGACATCTCGAAAGGATTGTCGGCTGTCGTGAGATGGGAACAACTGGTCTAGTATGGTCTGGTATAGCTGATCCAAGGGCCGTACTGAAGTATTGCCTTCACTCTGCAAAAGTAAATTGAGCTGCTTGCGTGAATTGACCCCATCTAGAATAAATTTGCAAGCGGTAGCGGCCCACTGAAAGAGATGCTGCGAACGGCGGACGAGTTCATGGCACCACTCCTCCTTAGCCAAAGACAATGCGAGCTCCGGATGCCCATCGAGGGAATGGTGGATGAATCTCTCGATATCTCCATCAACGACTTCCGGAGAAATGTCGCCCGTTTTCTTATGAACTAGGTGCGGGGCATGTGAAAGTTTGGTAAGGATATCGTTCTCCGGTCGAGCAGTGATGAGAAAACGAAGATTCGCCGGCAGAGCGTTCTCAGTAAGCTGCTTAGAGATCGCCTCCAAGAGGACTCGGCGGTCATCTCGTTCACCACTCTCGTCAAGGGCGTCGATGATCACCACCAGTTGCGGTCCAACAGAGTCGAGGCTTCTGCTAGGCTCGACAATGAACCGTTGTAGTTGCTCCAAAGGCGATGTCGACATGCGTAGCGCTCGATTTTTTTCCACGATCCCCCAGAGCGCAGACTTGTACTCCGGATCATGGTCGCAAAGATCACGCGCGAGAGTGCTGAACAGGTTTCGTGGATTTCGATTCTTGACATCAGTTCTGATGAAGCAGTACGACGATGCTAGCCTATTTTGCTCATCGAATAGTCGAGCGACCGAATGAGCTACAGCGGACTTGCCGGAGCCAGCCACCCCGGTGAGGAGACATACACGAGGGGCATCTTCGGCGGGGTTGTTGAGAATGTCGCAAATTTCCCGAAGGAGAGACTCGCGAGTGCCAGGCAGGCATTCCTTTTCTAGCACATATCTAGCTTTACAATACGGCATATCGTTCAGGTCGATCGATTCCGCTGCGTCGGACATCCATGAGTATCATGACTACGATGCACTGAGACACCTACCGATGTCCTGTACCACATCCGCCATACGAACGACCGTAATTCCTGTCTGGAGTGCGAGGTCCTTCAAGAATACTGATTGCAGCTCGCGCAACTTGTTTTCATAAGCCGTGATCCTCGTGTCGATATCAGAGATCGCATATTTTGCAGAGCGAACCCCTAGATACAACGATCAGTAGTGGGCACCTGAGTCTGGGGGTGACTGACAAAAGCTATTTTGCCTGGTATAATCGGCAATGAAATAGCCGCACTCTGTTACTTGTTGTAGGATAAGTGTGATAGTCTTCTCATGTTTCCTGATCTTTTTCAACGGCTCGGCGTCATCGACGAATGCAAAGACGCCCAGTATCGTGCCTGCCAAGCGAATGATCTTCTCGTCACAATTTTTCTGATTTATAAGCACCTGTGTGGAGCGGTGATCAGAAACGGCACATGTTGTGAGGGACAGACAAACGTTGTTCACGGCTGATATGACAGACCAAGCCATTGACGCATACGGATGAATCTATCGTGTTTGAATGGTAAGCAAGCGAAGCGAGAGAGGATGAGCGTCGATTACCGCTGCAATATCAGTCACGATCTTGTTGAACGTCTCCAGCCTCTTCAAAAGGATGGCAAACGTAGTCTCGAACGTCTGTACCTCTGTGGTGACATTTGTACCAGTATCGACTGCCGAAGCCAGGAGGTCAGCAGCAGCCGACGTAGAGCTGAGCATGCCTATCCCTTCCATCGCTCGGTTGGTGGCGGCAGTAGCTTGAAGTTGGTCTGCGTTGGCGCCCTCGTGCGGGCGAGCAGTGAATGCAAATTTTATCGTAAACTCGCCAAGATCGGACCCATCGGAGATATTCTTGTGAAGACGTGCTTCAAATACTAAGTCGCAGAGGTGGCGTCAGCAGAAACAAGGCTCCCAAAGGTTATTCGTACCGCCATCGTCCAGTTTTCCCGTTATCTCCTTGATTGTATAGGAGAGAGCGCCAACGAGTTCATCTTGCTTCCTAAAACGATGGTTCCGGTATGCTTTCACGAGCAAGATGGACGTATCGACCCCGTCCCTAGCAAAATTGAGCCCCCTCGCACAGGGGAAGAATGAGTGCGAACCAAAACAAATCTTGATCCCAACGCGTCTGTTTCTTTTTCTCTTCCATGATGGGCGTCTGCCGCATAGTGTCTCCTACGGAGAACTGGACATAAAACCGTCTCCAAGGCGGGACTTTGCGCCCCACCTCAGCGCGAAGTTCGATACCTGAAAGAAAAGGTCGTATACGACAGGAAATTTAGGCATTGAACTGCACCTTTGATGGTGACCGATAAACTGGTCCTTGAACGAGGTAAGTATCATGGGTGTGAGTAGAACCACGTAGGTGGAACATACATGTCTGGATCTGACTTATCGCTGGACTGAGTATACTCGGCTCAGTGGTTGTGAGAAGACCTGAGCCTGGGAACCGCCTACTAGTCTAGGTCCATGACTGGCCGTTCACAAGAGCCCCAACCACCACCAGAAAATGTCGTATCATACAATAGTACTATGTACAGAAAATTAGAACCTGCTATAAACCCTGCCCCCGCTTGCACTCCCCCTGAGCCAAAACCAGTGATCGTTTTCCGTCTCCACATGCGCATACCCACCGCCAGGCGAGCCAAAACCAGGTGGGCCATACGCATGGTGACCGCTCGCACCAGGGCCAGGACGTGCCCTCGACAGCGTGAGATCGATTGCCACACACTGCGGGAATGGCACCGGTGCCGTGGGCGTTGGTGTCGGCGACTAAAAAGGTGTCAGCAGGCGTCGTTAGAGAACGAGGCTACATACCTCCCACACTCGGCCCTCCCCGACGATGCGTCTGAGGAGGGGCACGTCGCGCATGAGGGTACGCACAGCGGTACGCGTGAGCAGCGCAGAGGTCCTGAACGCGTCGTGGCCGTCTCTCGAGGGTTCAACGCCTGTAATGTCAGCATTACTGGTGTCGAGGATGAGCTCGCGGAGGGCGCGTGCATGGGCGAGGATGCTTGTCAGCAAGGTAATTTCGGGCCGGACGCCGGCGGAGGTGTGAGGTTTGGGTCGCGTGCGGCCTTGTTTGGGTGTGGAAGAAAAGCCAGGGCCGAGGACGATGCCGAGGAGTTGTATGTCTTGGCAGCGCTCGACGACCTCTTTGAGCGCGTTGGGTGAGATCAACGGCAGATGAAGGACGGTGAGCGTAAGTGGGAGCGAGGCGACGAATGAAAGCATGTTGGGATCCGGATTCGGCGGGGTTGGTGGATCAGGGGGAGTGTTGCCGCCATCACCATTGTGGTTTCCGGGGAAATAGCCAAAAGAGAAGCTAAAATGAGGTGGTTGGTTGGGTTGGTTGGGGTTGTGTAAATGCGGAGGGGAGAGAAGGAAGAGGTCATCGTTTTGGTTGTTGTTTGCAGGAGGGGGGGCGTTTGCTTGTGTATTATCTGAGGTGGAAGGTGAATCAGACTCTGCGGTGCTTCTGATCTCGCCGAGCCAACCACCGCATATAGCGAGGGCCTCCCTCGGAGAAAGGCGAGCGATAATCCGGGACACAAATGACTTGAGGACGGGATAAGAAGCGCGAACATCGATGGACAGGTGCGTCAGTGGGGGGAGAACAAAGTTGAGTTGAGGAAGGTTGTTATCTTGGGAGGGCTATCCTGGAATGAGGCGACGAAGAGTGCATGACTGGCACACTTACGAATAGAGTAAAGGAGAGCTCGAGGAGGTCGGGCGTGTGTGCGAGCGCAGTGAGAACAGCAGCGTGGGTGATCCTCGGACAGTTGATCACGTGTAGACCACGGAGACGGGGCAGTTGCTCGAGGACGACGGCGAGCATGGCTGCGTCCAAGTCCTGCGACATCTGCGGGGACATTGAGC
>JBBPMY010000654.1:0-13127 GCA_038090615.1 Phylloporus gajari
CTGACATCAAGTTTCCGAGTGGGTTCCGTGCTGCCGTCACCCTAGGCCCCAAAGTTACCAAAGATCGGTTAGTTCAAGGTATGTGTTTGTGCCAAATATATCCTACAAAGCCGCAACGAACCGTCACTTCTCGTAGGGTGTATGCGGATGCGAAAGCTCGGTCATGGACACTCTGTCATGTTTTTTGCTCCTCCCGAAGTCGATCGGCGTATCCGTGCCGTCACGAACAAGGGTTCCTCTGAAATGATCACTACCATGGACATCCTTTACTGGGCCATACGCGAGACCTGGGAAAATATTCAGTGGTGGGCGCCTCACTGGGCACAACAAGGAGTCGAGCATACAGCCCGATATGCTACTTGGTCCAGCTTCTGTGAAGGCCATCTGACCTTGAAAGAGTTGTTGGACAAGTGGGTCCAGCCGGAAGCCAAGAGACTAGAAAAACTATATTTACCGCGCAACCCCTCAAATGCCGCCTTGCTAGACAATCCGGACCTCGTTCAGCACTGTATTGACCTTGGGGTTCATTCGCAATTGCTAGGCTCCGTAGACGTGAACGAAGAACAAGAAAGAGAGCTCATTCATGAGATCGGCCACGAACGACAAGTGCAACGACCGTCAAGGGCCGAGCCTGTGGAACACTCAATCCATCCAGATGTCGTCAACTTCGTCAAAACTGGCATCCTCTCCTCACGGTCAATTTTCCCTAGGAAACGGAGCGACGCTTTCAAGCTAGCTTTCGAGACGCTTGACCAGACTTCTGCGATTACCAACGAAGCGTATGTTTGGAGTCAATCTGTGTTGGCCACGAAGGACTTTGAGGAGACTGTCAAGGTGTCGGGAAAGTTGGATGACTACTTGCGCCCCGTCCACTGGATTGCCTCCGCAAAGCAAGGTTTCAACTACGTGCTCGTCATCCTCAGCCCTTGCGAAGTGAACCACCTCCTCCCTGACATCAGAGCGAGCGGCAAAGTCCGCCTTCATATATACACGCCCCGCATCATCAAGTCAGCCAGACCATGCGACGACCTTTCCTTGTACAGCATCCCAGCGGTCCTCGAGAGATGGACTCCTCTCCCCGCTTTCAAAGACCAGTTGAACGTGTTCGCTGGACAGCTTTACCTGGACGACTATGAGACATACATTCGGTTGTGTCGCTTCCTTGGCGTATATGCGAGGGATCTGCAAGGCGAGTACGAACTTGAGGTGGAGCCTGACGGATTCATCTTGCCAAGAAATCGACATATGCAGTGTTTGGGTACTTGGCTCGCACATACGTTTGAAAGCTCGCCCGTCATTACCCTCAGGGCGTTGATGTATATTCGCAGCAAAGGCATGGACTTTTCGTTGACGCATATGGGGAAACTCCTTGGGGGAGAGCTGCTTTCCGAAGCTGATTTCGATGGACATTAATGTATGTTCCATCTTAGTTTCTTGTTGCATAAGTAACTAACGACAATACTTTCAAAGTTCGATACCACTTGCACGCAACGATAGCTCTGAGGATCTGTAGATAATGGACAGGACGTGTCGTATTCCCGGGAACTCGTGCTTCCAATGTAGAACGTTACGTATACATCGAGTTGACTTGAATTTCCCTACGATGGATTCAGACGTTTAACTCACTAGTAGTTTACCTTTCTACTGGGTCTCTTGTCGCAAGGTACTTCGAATGCCATCCATAATAACACCGCGATCATCTTCAATGTTCGCCAACCATCACTAGCCCTCCTCGAGGCCAAAGATTTGCCTCAGCAGCTCAACTTGTCCAAATGGCCTCTCCCTGCCTAGAACCACGCTTCCAGCCTCGTATCTCCCCCGCGCACTCTCTGCTCGGACCTGTTCACACAGCGCGCTGTATGCGTGGACGAGGCGCCGGAGCGCAGCACGATGGACTTGTGCAGCGAGGGGAGCGGAGGAAAGCGAGAATAGTCGAGGTGAGGATATCACGTCTGGTGTAGAGAGCCAAAGAGAGAATTTGGAGAGGGCCTTAGCAAGTGCTTCTGGTTCGGTCGCAGGGAGACGGGAGAGTGGGGTCTGTCGCCAAAGAAAGTGGGGGACAGAAATTAGCCACTGGGTTAAGCAGAACGGACGAGTGCTTACCGCAGGATCTTTTGTTTCCAAGGTGCGTATTGCGTCGGTGAGAGAAGCATCCTTGAGGATATTTTCATACTTGGATGGCAGTTGTTTGAGAGATTTGAACGACACATGGTGTGAGAAGCTTACATGCTCATCTTCAAGTACCCGTACCCTTTCCTCGATAGTGTCTATGACCTCTTTCTGCTTGTCTTCCGTGAATGAGAATGGTTCAAGAACACTCTGTTCGCCGACGCACGCGAAGTGGGTATACGCATCACTCTTCAGCAAACGTACACACCTCCAGATAGCCCAGGCAATTTAAAATAAAGACAGCACGATCCCACCTCGGACGAAGCTTTGCCTTTTCCTCAGCGGCCGCGACGCACATAGTAATGACTGGGTCGATCATAACATCTAGGATACGTCGAAATCCGGTGGTTGCCTCGGAGGGATTGGAACCCTCGCTGAGAAGAGAGGAATCATAGACTTGCATGATTTCACGCAACAGTTGTGCATGGTCGATGATGGAGTATGGAGGAGAGAGGGATGGATCGTCAAGCTCCTGTGTGCCTTATTAGCTTGTAACGAGGACATTTAAAGTGACGAACCAAGGGTATACGTTGCAAGGCACGTCCTTGGGCTTCTATTGAGTCGTAAAAGACTTTATAGCTGACCTCTGTTATCCTGGAAAATGGTTACGGATGGCAATCGACTCATTACGTGTCATAAGGACCACTTACTCCTGCAGTGTCTGGGAAAGTATAGATTGGTCTCCAATCGTCCTGTGCATAGTGAACATGTAGTATTGTAAAAGGTTTGCAACCCTGTACAACAGGATACTGCTCTCCTGCACTCGCACTGTTTGGAGAACTCGAACCTACATCGGTTCGTGAGCCACTTTTACAAGTAGGGCAATAATGCACGACACCCTCTTTCCTTACCTTCAACGGCACGCAAAGCCTGCTTACGGAAGAGTTCAACAAATCCTTTACCCATTCCTCTTCTTCGCTCCCGTTAAATGTCCGTGCAGCTCCTACCATACGTGCTTGACCGTTCAAGCCAAACAGGCTTTCAAGGAACTCGCATTCTGCAGCTATGGCCTGATGAACCCACGCAAGCATGTCACCAACATATCGAATGGGATCATGCGCGTGTAATTCAATAGGTCGCGGAAGTCCAGACGGCCCGCCGCGGGTTAAAGCGTCGAGAAAGAGCGTAAGAAGTGTACTTTGCCTCGCTTCAGAGAGGAAGGTGAGGGCCTCACTGATAATGCGGTCGATATATGCGGCAAGAAGAGAGGCGTACAATACCTACGACAACAATTCGGGTCGTTGCGTGAGCCGACGAATAGATTCGCGCATCACCGAACTAACTTCAAGTTGACTTTCCCTTCCTATGCGACGGAACTCAAATGTCAACCAACGGTAAATTTTGTCATAACCTTGCTCCAGGTAAGAGGATGTCGATGTCATGATATCCATGCTATAGCAGGGAGAACGCTTCAGATTGTAGAAGACAACCCAATCAAAAGGAGTATACCCTGCCTTAGTTGGCCCGTCCTCCCCAGACATCAACACTCTACAATCGCTGCGAATTCGCTCGGTCTTGTTCATAGCTGAAAAAAACTGCGAACCAAGTGATATCTCGCGAGAGGTGATGGCCTCAACTTCTTCATCATTGAGTGTGAAGCGATCGAGGAACAATAGCACAATGGATTTCCGGGTTTCCACCTCCCGCCTTGGAGGCGATGGTCATTGTACGACCCCTTGGTGAAATCGAGTACCTACCTCTCATTTTTCAGGCTTTCAGCTTGCTCGAGTAGCGACCGACTCGCCTCTTCCGACAACTTGAGCTGTGTCTCGGCGTCGTCACAATGTTGCCGCATCTCCGTCACGATTTTCTGCAAGCCATCCAGTTTCTGTGCATCCAGAGGGTATGAGTATTAGGTGCATTATCGGAAAAACTAGTTGACATACTTGATTAACCTCTCCAAACGCCTTTAAAAAATGCTGGCTCCCTTCCGCCAGTTTGTTCTCCAGATCTCGCTGAAGATTCTTGCGCACGCGCGCTGCGGTTTCGTTGACGTCTGTGGACCCCAGAGCATCGTCTCGGGACGCAGTGCCTTCAGAATCCAGGTCACTCCAGCTATCATCTTCATCGTCACCATCTTCGGCGTTCTTCCCCGGACTCTCAGCGTGAGGTACTCCAGAAGCAGGATGTGTACTATAGATATGGGACAATGTTTGAAGTGATTCCGTCGTTGCTGGGTCTGTGAATGTGGTTCCCAATATTTTACGCAATCGTAGGGTTATTGGGTTGCGAGACGAGGGCGCCGCAAGGGATGCATTTTGAGTCGATGTGCTCGAGGACAACGTGTCGGATGTGGCAAACGACATGACTCTTACGTGAAGTCACGCTTCTCGTTCCTACACTACTTTACCTATCATTTCTCTAGTCATTCGCGCTCACTCTCGAATCAAGCGTTGATTCCCTGTCCGTGACTGCGGGTTGCACAATACTCTTGTACCGCTTGCAGGCCACTTGCAGAATCGCTCCGCGGAGCAGAGAAGTTGTGTGCCGGGCTGTAGCAAGCATCGTTGAAGATACACACTGATTTTCCACAGGGAAAAGAACGCAACCAGTGGTCTAGTTTCTGTAGTCGTATAGACCAGAAGTAATCCAAAAATTCCTCTGCAACCTCGTTGGCACCGATTTCCCCCCCTACTGGCTTTAATTCTTGGTGTTCTCTATCTGCATAATCTGGACACTGATGCGAGCCCAGTCTGTTGAGCGTTGCCCTTTCTGATACCATTTTTTTCTCTAGTGGAACTCTCAGCGCTTCTTTGAGGATCAGTTTGTCCCGTTTCACTTTTTTGATCGCTACTCCACGTATAGATGTCATCACTTTTTCTGCAAAAAATCCACGACACCCGAAGATCGGGGGTCTGGAAAGGTCTAGAACCGACAATCTCTCTGTTTCCTTCTATCTCCGCCTCGTTTTGCCTCAAACTTATTGTAAGTCAGCAATGTTCAAATTATACTGAGTTGCACATTTATTCAAACGATTTACGCACGTTGGCAATGAGATGTGGTACTGTTCCGAGCGTCGGATGATCCAAGCTCAAGGCCTCGACGACTTTCATGTCTGCGGTCATCGGACAGACTCGCGATGGTATCGTATGAAACACCAGCCAAACAAGGCAACTTGGGTGTAGACGCCCTTGGATCGGAGCTTGATACAAGCTAGTGCACGAGTTGATGTTGCCGTACACCATGAGGCTAGAACCTTTTTGAGCACTCCACGGGCGGCTTTCGCCCCTTTGCCCTAAACCACCAGGACGTTGTCAAGCAGCTCTCTCCGGGCTGTCGTAAATCATGTCGAGAAATAGATCAGAGTCTCAGCTCAGGACCCCGCCTCTTCTCGTATCATGTATGTGATCTCCTATCGCGCGGGTCGAACTAGACTGAGTCGGATCGCTTTTAGCGCTACACGTCAAATCACACTCTCGAAAGGAGATCGAAACCATCATCGTGAATGCTGGTACCATAATGAAGGAGATATCCCCTGGAGGTGCTTATCAAGAACGGTTTGACCCACCTCTGTAAGCTTCTCGAATAAGGAGTATATCATTCCTGATATGTTTCTTTTTCAGGGAAATATTACTCCATACCGACATTTTGGTGTCCATACGTTATCGTGGGGCTTTTAGCGGTGTTGTATCCGTTTCTTTGGACCCAGAGACTGTTTTGCGAGAAAAGGATGGAAAACAAGGTGTGTTTATCCCTTCTGTCGATTTGCTATTCGTCTCAATGCTACGTAGTGTACTGCAAGACCGAGGGGGATGTTGATATTTCCCTTGGTGTCCAATCGGTGCGCTCTTTGGTCGCGACTGGATCTCGGAAATTCTGAGGTTGCATAGCTTCCTGCTAATGACAATAAATCCTTGAATTCTTGTCCCAGGCAAGCTTCAACCGATCTTGTTGCTCTTATCCTCTCATCGATCTTTGCAGCTTTCGGATTTTGATCATCGGCGAGGTGCCGTTCTCACACTTCATGTTAATAGACTCGAAATGTGACCCTATTATTCTTCCAGTCCGGTGTCGGCAAATCTTCATTGATAGACAAAGTCTTCGGGATTTCTGGTGTGGTAAATCGCTTGATTAATCATCGATGCCGGGATGAATGTTCATGCTTTAATGCAGGATATCAACGACACGGACCGCGGACAGGCAAATGTCGATCAAGAATATGTTGCACGCAATAACAATGGTTTTATTATTCATGATAGTTGCGGGTTTGAATCTGCCGATCATCGTAACCTGGACGCTACTTGTGATTTCATTTCGGTCAGGAGACGCGAGCAAAATCTGAAGGATCAGTTGCACGCAATCTGGTAGGTTTATCTTTGTATCAATACGGCTGTAGATAAATTGATAATGCAGGCTATGTCTGGAGATACCTTATGCTGGGGCTCGCCTCGTAGAGGCCGGCGTAGAGAAGTTCCTGAAGGACAAACAGAATGTTCTGGGGGACAGTACGTTGGGAACTGGAATATACCCATTGAGTTTACTAATTCATTCCAAGTCCCGCTCCTTGTGGTATATACCAAGCTCGATTTACTCGAGAACATGATGAGAGCAGAAGCTTTGGCGGAACATAAACTGCTAGACGATGAGACCCTCGAAATGCGCAAACAGCCGAGATTGGAGAGGTACTGCTTTGCGCCGGTACAATCGATGACAAAGGGCAATGATTTCCCGTATGTCATTGTGTCTGGTACGTGAGGGTGCTACTTCCTGCCATTTTCAGTGTGATTACGATGTATCGTAGCAACTCAAGGTTACGAAAGCAGCCTCAATGAACTCGTCGAGGAAACGACGAGAATGATTCATAGATATTTCAGATCACTGGATACTGCAGGCTGACCGAATGTCGGAAAGTCTCATTGACCACAGGGTAAGTTTCCCGAACCTTCTAGACTTCCGTCTCATTAGAAGTTATCAGTGTGGGGGAAAGCGGCATACGTCTCGGGTAGCCCGGCAGCGAAGGGTGGTTGATGGATCGCACCGGAAAGCGGCAGGTCCGAACTTTCGGTGCATGGAATGTAGTCTGCATGCAATCTACTACATGTATTTACTTCACGATGATATCGTCAGGTTTAGGGTTTCAGGTTTCAATTAGCGGCCTGCGTGAAGTTGGGTGAGTCGTGTTTGCGCGTGCCATCAAGCACGTATTTAGGCTATGGCTGGGAACGACACATCAATCGGTGGGAGTGGATGGAGACGAGGGGGGCTTGGACTGCACGGATGTGGTGGATGTGAAAGGGGTAGTGATCGGGCGTGTATCAAAGTCGAGGTGGGTGGCAGCACCCGGGTGTCCATCCACCACATCGTGATCGCATCATACTAGCCTAGCAGCCGAAGCGAATCGGATCGCCATACTACGTAAGCACTTGAAGGTCAGCACTTGGCATGCACACGTTCAAGATTCAAGACAACTTGACCAGGTGTACTTACTCATTTCGCACGGATAAGCCAGAGACCAACTCCATCGAACCTATTACAAGCGTTCCGGCCACGAACCAAGATTTCACGCAGTCACCTGAAAGTTCAGAACGTTCAGAAGTTGAACCACGACTCCGTAACGAGGTGAACTTCATTAATGGTGCACTCAGGCTGGGCGCCAGTCCCTCATCTATCCTGCAAACAACCCCCTGCTACCACAGCGTACCAGGGGTCGTGGATCACCTATATACCGGAAAGGACAAGTTGCTTCCGCCCCATCGTATGCATAAGTTTGAAGCAAGTAACCCGTGGACCTGGTGAGACGCAACCTACTCCGCTACAGCGCTTTATCCTTTGATCGGAGTTTGGTACGCTTGCACGAGTTGTCTCGCTGTATACCATGAGGCGAGAGCATTCTTCAGTGTTCGATGGGCGGTCTTCGCCTCCTTGCTCCAAACCACCAAGGCGTTGTCAAACAGTTCCCTCGAGGTTGTCGTAGATCATGTCGAGAGATGGCTCAGAGTCTGAGTTTACGTCGCCGCCCCTTCTCGTTTCAAGTATGTGACCTCTCTCCCGATGCTTGGGTCGAACTAGACCAAGTCGGATCTCTAGCTCTTGGCATACACGTTAAACCTCAATTTCGGACGGCGGCCGAAACTATCGTCGTGAATGCTGGTACTATAAAGAAAGAGATTTCTCGTACGATATCCGCTGGAAGTAGCCACCAAGAACTATTTGATCCGCCTCTGTGAGCTTCTCGAATGAAGGATGCTTCATGACTAAATTCTTTTGCTAGGGAAATACCGCTTCATACCAAAGTTTTGATATCTATACATTATCGTAGCTTTTTTCGTGCCAGTGCCGTCACCCTCTCTTTGGATCCAAAGATGATTTCGAGTGAAGCCGACGAGAAAGATGGGAAGCAAGGTACGTTCACCTCCGCTATCTATTATCTACTCTCAAGATTTGGTAGTGTATCGTAGGACCGAGAAAAACATTGAAGTTTCTCTTGGTATTCAATCGGTGCGCTCCTCGGTTCCGTCTCGACCTATTTACTGAGACTGCGCCGCAGCTTCCTCCGACCGTCAGTGAAATTGTGGCATCTTGTTCTAGGCAAGCTCAAAATAATCTCGTTGCTCTTGTCTCCTCATCGATGCTTTCAGGTTTCGTGTCCTGATTATTGGCAAGGTATTGTTAATTCCTCATCACTGCTAGACCTTTGATACTCATGTTCTCAGTCCGGTGTTGGAAAATCTTCATTAATCAACAAAGTATTTGGTGTTTCGCGTGTGGTCAGCCGTTCTGTTACTCACCAATTTCACTATTGCTCACGCTCCTGTTTAGGACGTATCCAATACTACGCGCGGCGAAGCGAGGATTGATCAAGAACACATTGCACCCGATAACGAGCGTTTCGTTGTCCATGATAGCTGCGGTTTCGAGGCTGGCGACCATCGTAATTTCGAAGACGCCTGTAATTTCATTCGAGGCAGAAGATGCAGGGGGAATCTGAAGGATCAGTTGCATGCGGTATGGTAAGAATTTCTCCTTGTTCAAAAAATACAAGTAATCTAGGGTAACTTCGTGACGCAGGCTATGCCTGGAGATACCTTTTGCTGGAGGTCGCGTCCTTGAGACTGGTGTAGAAGAATTTCTGAAGGACCGAGATCGAATCTTGGGCAACAGTGCGTTCCTGAAATTCTCTGGCTCACGTGCTTACTCCAGTCGCAGTTCCGCTCGTTGTGGTATTCACCAAAGTCGATTCCCTTGAGAATATATTGTATGCGCAAGCCCTGCAGGCAGGTAAACCCCTCGATACTCGCGCTCTAGGGGAACGAAAGCGTGAGGCGTTGGACAAATATTGCTTGGAGCCCATCCGAAGGGCAATGGACAATAATGATGTACCGTCTATTGCTGTGTCAAGTAAGTGCGAGTACTATTCATTGCAGCTTTCGGTGCGATCACAATAACAGCGAGGGAAGGTTACGAAAATAGCCTCTCTGAACTTGTCGAAAAAACGACGATGGATATTCAAAAGCGTCTCAAAAACGAGGCAGCACATTATATCGCTACGATGGCGCAGCGAGTGAATATCACGCTCAAAATTGAAGCAATAATCGCGTAAGCATGCCTGACTACTTCTTCCAGACTCCCTTCTCATATGCTATGACCTAGCCTCGGGGAGAAAAGTAGGCCTTGGCTGAAAAGATGTGCCGGATGCTAACAATGGCGTTAGGATACTGGACTACACTCAAGGAGAGTCCCAGCTTTCGGGGTCAGCCCATGAAAGCATGTTTCGATGTGCTTCACAGGGACATCGTCACAGTCTGGAATTTCAAAGACCCACAGCATGTACGCATCTTGTCCCATTTCTACTTATTTTTGGTAGTGTTTATGTCCTCAACAGAGTCTGTACGGAGAAGAATTTAAACGAGCGTTACTCAAGACATCCAAGGGGACTCAAAATCCCGTGTGAGTGATTGTTATGCCCCGTCACCATCTAGAAAATCATCTGGTTCGATCTCAGACAATCAAGCGCATCTGTAGTGGCAGCTCTCGTGTCTGCCATTGGCTTGGCCAAAACCACTGGCGCTACTGTTATGCCTGCCACCGGCACTATTGTCCGCTGCAAGTTGGATCAAGACCGGTACGCAGCCTCGTACGTCGTTCCGTCATTGCATCCCCTCCCTACTCACCCCCCTCTCTTCGCCTGACACAGCCAAGACATTGTTAGACAGCTCATGACGTACATCGTCGATCTCACCTGCGTCATGCAGATCCTGTTGCTCCTTATCGTAGTCCGGGACGGCGAAGCCTCTCCCGAGGCAGCCTACACTGCCATAGAGGCGTACAACAATACATATCGGCCCAACGTGCACCATGACATCAGCAATTTCCCCGTGACTCTCCGTATCGTGCCTAAGAAACAAGACGAGGTGCTCGACAAGATCAAGGAGCTCATTGGCAAGTATCGTATTCCGGACGAGGACGTTGTGAGGTTCCGGCGCGAGTTGCAATCTGCCGGTGTTGCGTCGGCGTGACAAAGGCGTTCCAGGAGAAGTGTACGATTAAGCTGCTTTGTCTGCTAGATATATGCTATGACGTTTACAGATCCCGGTGGGTTGGTTCTTGTGCTCCTATTGGCTTTTCTTGTCTTTGCAATATGGATGTAACCTGCAGCGCAGTCTTTGTTGTCGTAAACAGTTTCACATTGATATTCGCCGTTTGAGCTCTCTAGAACGGGTGAACATGAATCGTATTGCACACATGAAAGTCATCACGCTGATCACCGTGGAAAGCTTGCAGGCTGTTCCATGATTGACGAGTACTAATTATAGGACAACCGGTGGCGACGATAAACACATAAATAGGCTTTGCGGAGCGAGTGATCAAAACGTATCTGATCACACCCCACGATATTCGTGGTGTGTGGCACCCAGGCCCCGCTATCGCCATCGCATCCTCCGGCCCGTCGCGCACCAACTCGTTACAAGGGGACATAGAAAAAATTAGGGGAAAACAGTGGCATTGTTTCCGCCAATCTTGATCTTACCTGGTAAGTGTCTTCACAGTGGCGTTATAGAGTGTGATGCATAGGACGTCTCCTGGTCCGTCAGCGCAGTGATGCTGGGAAAGACACTTTTTGCATGTAACCTAGAGTGGATCTTAAAATGTGCACCTAAAAGATGGTAAATCAAACGATGGTCTATCGTCTGGACGACATAAGTAAAGCACGGAATCATGGAGGTCTTCTATGCGCGGAGTCATGGCATCACCGTACCCTCTAGTCATGGAAGGGGCAGTGTCCAAAAGATAGTCGAAAGGTGAAATGCGTACAGTCATGCATACCGAACGTAACGAACCTCTGGAACTGACGTTTTCTGCTGCACAGCTATTGCAAGGAGCTGGCCGTTTGGGTTGAACATCTTTTACTTTTCCGTGTGATGAGACCAAGAGTTGGCAGAGTCGGTGCTCGGACAGGCAGGCCACTGCGAGGCGGCGAATGCGTCCATTCGCTTGGTTAGATCGTTGACGACGGGAGATGGTAGCATACTTACACTGTCAGACAAGGCTTGTGATTTCACTGTCCGCCTCATCACGCACCACTCGTTCACCGACTCTCACCCGCCACACTTGGATACCGTTCCCCACCTTTTACGAGGTAGTATACGCTGTTCAGTGTAAATATTACTCACATTTTCTCTTTCAGGGCGGCGTGAATATTTAACGACTGCAGCTTTGACGCACACACCACTCATAACCAATAATTTGGACAGTCAAGAGTAAACCGACAGTGGGGTTGGTGATCTTGTGCATGGTGCCTCGACCTCTCTAGCAAGTAGGAGGACCCGCGTATGCAGAAGTTCGAAGCGTACTAGCGCCCGAGCCTGGGATCAGTGATACACTGCCACGCGTTGAACCTTGCTACAGCCACGAGGCAGGGTCGGACATACTTGAACGCTCCATGAGCGGCTTTAGCCTCCTTGCTCCAAACACCAATTAGGCCTTGACAAGCATTTCCCTCAAGGTCGTCACAGATCATGTCAGGCTACGGTCCAGAGTCCGAGTTCACGTCTTCACCACTCTTCTTGTCGAGTATGTGTTATCTCTCCCGCTGCTTGGGTTGAACCAGACTTAGTCGAATCCCTGCTAGCTCTCGGTGTACAAGTCAAACCTCAATTTGGAAAGAAGGTCAAAGCCATTCGCGTGAATGCTGGTACCATAGAGAAAGAGGTTCCTCGGGGGAGTTCTGCCAGCGGTAATCATCAAGAACGGTTTGATCCGCCTCTGTAAGTTCCCCATACGCAGGATGCATCGTTACTGATATTTTCTCAGGGAAATATCGCTTCATACCAAAATGGTGGTATCCATACATTGTCGTCGGTTATTAATACCCAGTATCGTCTCCATTTCTTTGGATCCAAGAACGGTCTTGAGTGAAGCTAATGCGGAAGATGGGAAACAAGGTGCGTCTATCTCCCCCGTCAATTATTCACTCTCAAGATTTGGTAGTGTACCGCAAGACCGAGAAGAACGTTGAAGTTTCTGTCAGTATCCAATCGGTGCGCTCTTCGTTTACGACACAATCTCAGAAGTTCTGAGGATGCGTAGCTTCCTTCTACTACCTCTGGGTTCTTGGCGTCTTGTTCCAGGCAAGTTCCAACTATTTTCGTTTTCATCCTCTCATCAAAGCCTTCAGGTTTCGTGTCTTGATTATGGGCAAGGTGCTGTTTATCGCGCATTATGAACAATTGACGCAAAGTCTCATTCTCGTTTCGACAGTCCGGGGTTGGAAAATCATCTCTGATAAACAAGGTGTTCCGTGTTTCTGGTGTGGTGAGCCATTCTACCTTCTTTCGACTCCGGGTCGATTGTTCATACTTCATTTTAGGACGTATCCGATACCCGGGCTGGCAAAGCGAAGATTGATGAGGAATATATCGCGCACGATAACGGTCTCTTCATTGTTCATGATAGCTGCGGATTCGAAGCTGGCGACCAGCGCCACCTGGAGACCGTTTGTAATTTCATTAAGAATCGAA
>JBBPMY010000655.1:0-13123 GCA_038090615.1 Phylloporus gajari
ATGTAAAACAAATGAAGCAAATTTAGCTAACTTATCATATTAGAAAGATTGAAAGATTAATAAATGATCTCATATAGTTATTTAAGTACTTGAGTATTTTAGTGATACATTTGAAAGTTTTGAGATGATTTGATGATAACTATTTAGTAAAATACTAGCATGTTTTAGTATATGATTAACTAAGTATTGAAATATTATATTATCTAAATATATAATGAATGAAGTTCTTGAGACATTGGAATATTAAAAGATCAAAATACATACTTAACTATATGTTTGAAATACTAGAATATTTGAATATATAACTAATTAAATGAATGATCTTGATGAATTACTTTAGTATTTTAATAACTGATTAACTTAGTATTTGAGGTGTCTGATTAAATAGTTGACTAAATATATGAAGTCTCTAAGATATCTAGATAAATGTCTTACTATGTATATATGTGTGTGATATATTTGAGTCATTTGAATATATGATGAATTAGATATCTGAAATGTCTGAAATGTCTGAAATGTCTGAATGTGTGATTAACAAGACATCTGAAATATCTGAAATATCTAACCATTGAGTATACTAAGTGTCTGAAGTATCTGAGGTATCTGAATTGTCTAGTGTTTTGATGTTCTAAATATCTGAGATCTCTGAAACATCTGAAACATTTGAAATTCTGATAAATGAGATTTCTGAAGTTTCTGAAATGTCTGAATCTCTGATAGTCTAGATATCTAAGTTTCTGAAATGTCTGATTTCAGACAGTTAGATACTTAGAAGACAAGTGTTTTTATTTTTCAGGCTATTTAGATCCATTTCAGAAACATCAGAAAAATCGTGGTTTTCCTGATGTACCCGCACCACTCATGCAGTGACAACAAGGACGGGGGCACCATGCCTCCGTCCATCCTCTTCGACAGACGGGCTCAACAGCTCATCTGACAACACCACCTGCCACCTCAGGGCCGTTCTGTGGAGTCGACGAGCCCACCTGCCACCTCCACGTCTTCCTCGGTGACACCACAACGAAGGGACAATAATGACAATGACAACATGTCGAGGACATGGTTGCAACCAGCACAACCATAGCCATGACGCAACAACGGCATCTTGACAAGGGAAAAGGGATATGGACACACCAAAACGAACCATCGGGGCGAGTTGCAACGAGGGGGGTGTAGTTACTTTAGCACTGATGTATGTAGTATACGAATTATATTCTATTTCTACAAAAATCAAGCAGGCGAAAAAAAAGAAAAAATATGTACAGCTGTATTCCGTGTGCAGTCTTGTAGACTCTGTATGGTCTGTGTGCTGTGTGTGACACCTGTACGACTGCAGCACTGTGACACACTGTGACACGGCATGACAGGCCTGTGACAGTTCTGTACAGTCGGGACCTAGCTGTAGCGCTGTAGCTGATTGTAGCTGACTGTACCGGCTATACAGCACTGTACAGCCACATTAAGATTTGCTGATGTCCCATCACTATACCTCCTCCCAGTGGAGCTATGACCATAACCCCACTTCCCTCTCTCCATGCAACCTCTCCCCCTACTCATGATTCCATGGTCACCTCCTGCACAACTCCCACTTCTGAGCAGTTGGTCGCCCATTTCTTTAATTCTGTTGCCCTAGCAGTCAGAAAAAAAGCACCCAGCATCGTCCAGGGTGACACCAACCGCCACTGGATGGCAGAATGGAGTTACAATTCCATGCCAGGGTCTGTGGCAGGTTATAACTGCAAGCCAGATCTTGTTCTTGTTGACAACTCAGCATTGTGATCAATGAGATCAACTGGTGGAGCCCCAGGGTACTCGCGGAGTATACGAAAGAAAGCTTCCAGCCTGCCAAACATCTTGGAAAGACGATGGACACCAAAGCATACCTAACATTCCTTGAACAGTCCTGGAGGTGATTCGTGTTGGGAATATCTATATGTAACAGTACTGATCTTCACCTCCACTTCTACGACTGGTCTGGCGGTGCCATATCTCCTTCATTCAACATCCACTCCCATCCAGACCGTCTTATATATATACTCTGTGCAGTCACGTTTGATCACCGTAGCTACATCGGTTTCGATGTCATGCTGACTATAAGACCCATACCTGCACAGATCCGTGGCCTGCTGTCCTTTGTGTGCGAAGGCTCGGAAGTTTGATCATCCACAGCTCACCTTTCCCCTGAGTCGGATCCTCCATACTCTCCTATGAGTGACAACTTGTCCAGAGCCCTTCAAGCACTGGCAATTGGGACAATCCTCATTGGTGATCTTACATACGAAATTATTGATATCTTATTTTCGAGTGCAGGTTTCCTAGGCCGAGACATGGTCTGTTATCTTGCGCAAAGAAACGGCATCCTCTATGTCATCAAAGACCACTGGGTATGGTTGTCACCACACCATGATCTTCTCAATGAAGTCAAGATAATGGAATGACTTCAGCATATCGAAGGTGTTCCACGTCTACACAGCTATTGGATTGTTGAGGCGGATTCAGTAGACAGCTGTACTGAAAGATACCAGGAGGAGAGGTGGCGATTGAAAATGAAAGCCCGTAGAGTTCACTTGCGTCTCATCATGACTTCATACGCAAGACCTCTGATGGCGTTTAAGTCAAAGAAGGAGCTTGTCTTGTGCTTATGGGACATTGTTTTAGGTATGCCAATGCTTCATTTGATTAAACAATGAGCTGACTATTCATACAGTACTACAATGAGCAGCAGATGCAGGTGTCTTACACTGAGATTGTAGCCTTTGCAATACATCAATCAAGGACCTGGATGGGGGTGGATCTTGTGGATTACTCCTGGACTGGGAATTTGGAGCACAGGTAAACGAGGACAATAGTTATAGTGTCAGTGGTACCGTAAGTCTATGTATACTTTTGTTTTTTGAACTTACCTTGTACTTAGGGGACACTTCCTTTCATGTCAATAAATCTGCTTGAACAAATCTGGGATCTCGTTGAGCAACCAACTCAAAGTCACCAATCAAATCAGAAAACTATGTCCAATTCTTCTGTTTTCCTTGACAACAACATCACTGTGAAACACATGCACACTGATGACCTCGAATCACTCTTTTACGACCTTGTCTGGATTATGATTTTGTACAAGGGTCCCCTTGGTCACGAGCGCAAGGATGTCGACCCCAATGTGATGGTCCTAGGGCGATGGACTGATGACTCTATCTCAAACCTGGCAGCCGCTACCGACGCCAAGACATCATTACTTCTTCAGGAAAAACACTGGAAGAATTTCTACAGCCAGATTTCCCCCTACTTCAAGGATTTATTGCCTCTCGCAGACGGATGGAGGACTGTCCTCGCAAAGGGGCTCCAAAGCATGCCAGATCCGAAGACACAGTTCTTGGCCATTCTAGCTGTTTTTGACAATCTCATCCCCACGCTCCCTGACAAAGACCTTGTGAGTTCCGAGGTGGCAAACGTAATACAGACTATTTGCGACGATTATATGAGATATATTTCACCCATTGTAACGAATACAGATCCTGAGCCAAATGCTCCCGCTGGTCCTCCGTTGACATCTAAGAAGTGGCTTAGGCTCTCAGAAGGGGTTAGAAGTATGGACAATCCGCCACAGCCTAGTAAGTGCTTCAGACGTACATACTAGTATCATTTCCGAACTTCATACATACATTTTGTTGTAAAGTACTGAATTTTGCTGTGTCGCTACGGGTTTTCCCAAGTTTACATCTACTTAAGTTACTGAAGTCATGCTGCCAGTATAGTGATCTCGTCTCTTTTCCGCTGCGTATTCTACATGACTAGTGCTGACTCTAACAGTGTGGTACAGCATGTCCTTTCACGAATCAAACTTTGAAGGCCATGCCCACATTGCCCAGTTTCAAGTGTTCAATGTTTTATGTTGCTGTACTGGCGCATGGCTCGGCAACTGGTCGAATGGTAATTGATCTAATTTCTTATTTCATATGCTCTATGTGACTCATCTCCTGGCACAAAGCAGTATGTAGTCAGTGTAGCGTGTTTAGTCCTGGATCAAGCTATAAAAATCCTTCCCATCAAAAGCAATACTCCCCGTGGATTCCACCCTTCCCTATCGCCCTTTTTCTCCTCCATACAATGGCTTCACACTCTCGTCATGGCCCCTCTGCTACGTCACCAAAAAGGAAGAAAAGCAGCAAGTCCAAATATCATGCTGACGGTGACACAACTACTCAGGTCCAGAAGCATTCTAAGAATTCACTCACTGACGAGGAGCCTGTGAGCCAGCCATGTGAGTCCGAACCCCATCGTTCTGGCAGGTCTGGGGCAGGATCAGGCGGTAGGGTTGTCCAGCTCGAAAAACTTGGGTCAGTACTCAAGGCGCCAGTCAAGAAGCTGAAGAAAGTGACTGACATCCCTGAGGGGACTGTCAGCAATCCCCTCGCTCTGGAGAAACCTAGGAGGGGACGAGGGACGAAGAAGGTTGGTTTTGATTTGCACTAAAATAGCCTGCTGACCTTGGCCTTAGTTCAATCTGTCTCCATCATATCTGGGTGTTGTTGCAGGGATTCCTGGCCCAATTTCAGCACCCACTGTACCGCCCCCTAGTTTCCATCAACACACTTCAGATTCTGAGCGCTTTGGTTTCCTTGTCCCTCCGTGCACCGCAGAGCCTGACCTCCTGTCACTCAACAACCCTTACTATGCCACAGTTCGGGCTCAAATGACTGATTCTCAGCATTTCCAGGGACCCTCTCATGCTTCATCTAGTCTCCTTTCAAGGCAACCATCTATGTTGGATGTTCGAGATCCGGTCCCCTCCCAGCCTCTCTATGGAATCTCTACTGTACATCCTCCTATCTTCAGGGAAGTGCCCTTATGTACTATAAACCCACAGATTGATCCTCTCCTTTTATCGAACCCCCACTCATCTGTGCCACCAATGTCCCAGACATTGCAGCCACGTAATGACATTCATCAAGTACCCTTGGATATGTCAATGTCAACAGACAAGAGTTCTGGCGAAGATGAAGACGAAGGTGGCAAGAAACACATCGAAACCTCTGACAACAATTGCGATGGCAGTGACGTTGAAGGTTGAGGTGTTACCCGACATCAGGAGACCATTCACCCAGGTATGCTTCCCAGATGCTTCGAACCTAGGCTGAATAGTCTATCCAGGCTTTTCTCAGGAACATCGAACTGGTGTCTCCATTCCTCATGTGCCGCTGCCACTCGAACCAGAGTTCGATTATTCACGCGACAAAGATGATGATGCTGCTCGACGAGCCCTTCAAGAACCAGACACTCGATTCGCTGAAACCCAGGTAAGGTTATTCGTGTATCTTTACTACAGCTCATTAGATTTTCAGCATGCAATTGCTAATGACGGTGCTGTGGACATTCTTGAATCTCATCACCAGATGAATGGGCGACCTGTTCCTCCTCATCCCGACCAACTGGCTGCCTCGTCCGGTCAAGGACAACATAACATCTCAAGGACTGACAGCATTCCTTCTACTCATGCCAGTGCTATGACTAACGCTATGAGTCTAAGACAGCTGGATCCTACAGAGCCTCGATCATGGGCGCCGCGAAACTCCAAAAAATCCAAAGATGATGTGGCCTCTCCTGATACTCTCGGATACTATCCACCAATTTGGAAGGACCTTCTAGAGGATGTGAAGAGAGCCTGTTGTGTAGCCCATTTAACGAAGAATCCATTCCCCTCCAAGTCCTGCAATCTCAAAACGTCTGTTTTGGATAACCTTGTATCTACCGTTGTGGATTGGACTCGAAGGGGTGTAGCCTTGGAACCAGGTGAGTGAGCCAATGTGTGTAATGTATCTGTTTTGACTTTTTTTTGAGGGCACTGGCCAGAGCAGCAATTGAGTATGGCTGTGCTCATATGTAGTGCACCATTGCGTGAGCTGTTCTAACCTTGAACTCACAGCTCCTTGCTGACATTGCTACATGGCAATCAGAGCTGAAGTCCATTGCCCTTGCTGTTACGCTGTTGGCATATGGTCTGATTGCCCCTATGGATGCCGAGGATCGAACTGAGTGGGTTAAGTCTAAGGCCACAGGCTTTCTTGATCAGTCGCTATTTTTATGGGATGGATCAGATGAAAATGTAAGTCTCATCCTCTACACTGCATGTTACTGTCCAATGAGAATGTTGTCTAGGGGAAAATGAAGAACCTTGCCCATCCGGCTCTCAGTCAGGTGATCAAAGAATTCTTCTATGTCAGCTCTTATCGCATCGCAGATAAATCTCCCAATCTCTTCCATCATTCAGTCCCGGTGTCTTGTTTGGCCCTTGTGGCAGCTGCAGTAAGTCAAAGCAATCATTGTAACTAATTTGACTAAATGTCTTGCAGATCAATTGCGTCCTTGATGGTTTCGCTCAAAAGGGCTTGGGAAGATCCATACCTCAATTCTCTAGAAAGTCATATTTGTCTGTTTACCATGGCTTACTCTCAATGATAGAGCAAGTGTTGCAGCATCTGTATCACAGTCCTAGGCTGCGGGAACAACTCTCATAGTGGGGAAAAGAGGGATGGTGCGCAATCAAACATGTTCAACTTAACACTGTACTAACCATGGTTGATCAGGGCCGTGCTCCAAGATATTGATAGCTATGTTGAGCACCATGATCATCTGGCCATCATTTTAGATTAGTGCCCTGTTAGTTTTATCGTTGCTCGTGTGCGCTGGGTGGCTGTGCCATTCTATTCTATTATGCATTATGTAGCTGTTTTTCCTTTTGCAATTCTTTTCCCTAGAGCTTGCCAGTTTGAAGAGCCTACTAGGCTTCTAGCTAATGAGTTTGAAAATATAGAGAACTTGCTTGTCAGTGTTCCATAGTGCTGAGAAGACATACTTGTGGATCTACAGAAGTATTTCCTATAGTAATCCATAGTTGTTCATAACAAAATGAACAACTTGGAGAGTCTAGCCAGCCTGGACCTTGCTGTAGAGATATGACTGATAGCCAGTGCTTGGGAGTGCTCTAGAGCAATATGTGATTTGCTGATGTTTCCCAAGCTAACAGACTTGGAAAAAGGCATGCTGCTGAGCAAGGCAAAGAAAAACAAAGAACTAGAAGACGCACTTAACATCTATGGTAGTTTTTCATTACATCCTCTTTGGCCCCTAGACAATTTTCATGGAGATAGTTCATATTTTGAAGATTATAATATGACTACAGTTGCACAGTTAAATGCTTGGAACAACCTCTATACCATAGATTTTCCTTTCGAAACAACAACTTCAAAGATGTTGTCTCATGAAAGAGATGGAAGGGTTATTATATTCAAAAACCCCCATTATTTTGAATACTTACACTTTAAATCATTCGAAAGAAATAGTTCCAACCCAATTGTGCATCAGTCTTCTTCTTCTCCACTTCCAAGGACCAAAGAGGATTGTAGAAACTACTGGAACTCTCTTAAACCCATCAGGTTTAATAAAAAGGGATGTTGCACCCTTCTCTGGCTAAACAGCTGAAGAAGGAGACAAAATTGGGTTCCACGCCCTTAGGATTTTCCACTACCAGATTCTTCAGAAGAACAAGATGAAACATGAGGAGTACCATCTGATTTTAATCTTCTATCAGATATATACGAAGATCTGTTTGTTGAATATGGTTTGATAGATATCATTCACTTCCTATAAATGGCAGCTATAAATGGATCTTCTGACTTCAAAACCGATAACACCATCATTGCATGCATACCCGTTCTCAAAGGACCTACAAATTACCCCATATGGAGTGTATGTCTCCAATCTGTTCTTCAATCCCTCTCTGTTTGGTCTTGGATCTCTGGGACCACCACTTTCATCAGTACAGCAAATGCTGACCGAGAAAAGTGGGAAGTCATTGATAAAAGATTGTGCAGCATTATTGCTAACACAATCAGTGACACATTTCTTCATCACGTATCATATGATTATGCGGATCCTGCTGTTAAACTCTCAGTATTGAAAACAATCTGGGAGAAGATGCAAGCTCTATTTGCATCGCAAGGCTTGGCTGGACAATTTCATTTGTTCCACCAAGCTAACCGGGTTACTATTAACCCGAGAATGGCAAGTGAAGACATTAACCATGTCACTTTGCTGTTCGATCAGATGAAAGATGCTGGCCTTATTCTTCCTGACTCCTTTAAGGCAATGTTCCTTTTGGAGCACCTTCCTGGAGACATGTACCAGTTCTGTTCTACTGTGGCTCTAACCACAGAAATTGCCAATTTTACTGTGGATACAATAACCACAAAGATCTTGGCAGAAGTCTCAATGCTTGCATCGAGACGCAATCTCAAAACCAGAATTTCCAATGTAGAAGTGGGACCTTCCACTTCTCAACAGGTAAGCACTGCGAATAAAACAAATGTGATTCGCAAAGGACTACCCACTTATAATAAATGGCATCCTTTTAAGGCTAGTGGTTTGAGACCGAACCAACCCTCTGGAAATAGTGGTCCATGAGGACACACCAAGTTCCAGAGAAGACCCACTTCCTTCAAAGATAAGAAGGAAGCTAGCTGAGCTGGTTTTGAGATGAGAAAACAGAACAAGGGAAAAGGAAAGGCACCCACTACCAATATAGTAGATGAAGAACAAGGTTTTGTCCATGAAGTCGTCATGGAAAGCAATGCTGAGGAATTAAATGAAGCAGAGGAAGCACACTGGAGTGAGGACATGTCTCCATGGCCCAAAACTCCAGAAGGGATTATTTTAAACCTGGAGGAACCTCCAGAGAACATAAATACATGGGAGATCAGACAGGAGGACTCAGGTATGGATGAAGTTCATCGCCCTTCCTTTCAAAGGAGCTCCTCTTTCTAACTCCAAGATGAAAGAAGGAGCAGGACCTTCTCGGATACTGATCAGAGAAGATTGAGACAAAATTCCAAAGCAGGAGAATGCTTTGAGACCAACTGAGAAGAAGAAGCAGAAGCAGAAGAAAACAGTCATAGCAATTGGAGGTTTGATCTCTCAAAGAAATCATTTTAACAATCATAGTGCTCTTCATACCTCAAAAATACCTTACACATCCACAGAAGCATTCCAAGCTTCTGCTCATATACATCAAGTATATGAAGAACCGAGAGGTATCTCACAAGCCAATTCAAAGACTGAATTGACTTACAAGTTACAAATAGTCAATCCCACTCATGAAGGCCTTGTACCAACAAGAGGACCTCATGTATATGAGAGACAGAGATTAGACTATGAGGATGATGATAGAACTACCTTCTACAATGAAGAGAGCAATGAATATCTTTGCTACTACCTTGAAGAAGAATCTCCGAAGAGTGATTTCTCTAAGAATCATTGGATGATTGATAGCGGATGTACTCATCATCTATCACCATATATAGATGACTTCATTCATCTAAATCAGTACACCAAAAAGGTGTCCATAGCAAATGGAGAATCATCTCTTTTATACAGACCAGACACAGTTCTTTTGAAACAAACAGATGGTACAATTGACCCAACAGTCATTACTTTGCACAACATATGGTATGCTCCACATATGGTAAACATGTTGAGAATGTCTTATCTTATCTAATCTTATCAGACATTCTATATCAGTCAGCTTATCTTCTTATCATTAACGTCATCATGATTTCTCATTCATTACTCATCCTTATCATGATGACTGATACTTATTACTCATGCTGACTGATACTGACACTGCTCATGTTTTGCTATTGGCTAGTACTTTTAGTATGATAAGCGTTCTTAATGCTATTGGCTCAGATAAGAGCCTTTACCGCCATTGGCTCCTATTTTTCTATCTATTTAGAACTACTATACACATGTACAAACAATCCTGTACTGTATATAAGGAGGAGCTCCTCACATGTACGCTCCTTTAACAGAATCCCCATCCTCTGTTCTCTAGTACTTGATGTTTACACTAAGAACTATCACTATCAGCAACACTTGGCTACCGCCTACGCTGCACCTACCCTAGTGAGTAACTCCCACTAGAGTTCATCCTGCGACCTTGGAAGTCTAGGACTTCTAAAGGTTATGAGCCCTGCTTAGACAAGCGGAGCCTGTCTTTTTGCTAGCACCTTCAATGCCTCCCACCATCTCGCGTGGCCAGCTGTGGTGGTTGCTGGATCTTTTGTTTCTATATACACTGATTACTCAGATCTATGATGGTCTGACAGCGGCAGTGATGGTTGAGCTAATGGCCAACTGTCTTTTGTTCACTTTTTAAAGCAGTTTCACTTTGTTCTGGAGATGCTCTGAGGCTCGAATAGTGATAGCACATCTTCAGTCTGCTACTCACCAATATGAGCTGATGCTGATGGTGGTCTCTTCCAGAGTCATACCACCCTCAGTAAGTAAACAAGAATCATCAAATTCCTATCCCGAGGACATCCATCCTCGAACTGCTCTATCCCCACCTCGTCAAGAGGTGAGACAAGAATCTGAAAGACCCTTTGTGCCAACCTCTCCTCCCAAGAGAGACCCTGCACCTGTACCCACAGGTAGACCCCCTCAGTACAAGACTCATACTAGACTTGTGAGAAACACTCACATAGTTCCACCAGGCATACCTTTTGAAGTACCCTGCCCTTGTTGCTTTGGTGCCATTGAGCAAGGAGAGATCCACCAACACAGTGAGACAGATGTTGTCAGATGTGGATCACGTGATCTCACTGATCATCAATTGGCACCTTTTGACTTCTACAGAGTCATCAGAAACAATTCTGGTCCTTCCCTTAGATCTCCCATTGCACCTCCAAACGAACTGATCATCACTGCACTTACTGAACCTCCTCAATATGCAGAATGCCATCTTGACCCCCTTGTCATCCATGACCCAGAACCAAGGGTTGACGCTGCATACTCCAATCATGGTATCCTCAATACTTCCCAGCCTGACCTTCAATGACCCCGCCTTCTCTTCCAGACCCATTTACGAACCAGGTCTTACCTCCTCACCAGTCTGACCTTGCCCCTCCTTGATACCAGTTTCTGGGGTTGTCAAGGATGCAGCTGCCAGTCCCGAGGAAAATGAGGAGGACCAGCGCCTCGAACAAGAGCGAAGGCAGCTCAATACAAGGCTCTTCACCTGGCTTATTACAGCTGCTCAACAAGAGTGAAATCAAAGGATCAGACAAGGAGAATCTGATCCCTTCAGCAGACGATCTACTGGACCTCCAGTACCCTCCAACCTGAGCTTCGTCCCCCAATCTCCAATCAATTTACATAGATCCGCCAATGAGCCTGCAGATCTTAGAACAACCACCATCGCCTCCAATCCTGCTGATGAATCAGCACATTCTTCCATACCCGAACTGGTTCCAATACTTCCTGGGACCCCCAGTCTCGGCGATCAAAGCTCCAGCTCTGATCTGACCAGTAGAGCACTTCCAGCTCCTGCGCCTCGCCACTCTGGGTGGAGCGCCTTTAGCTGCCACTCAAGGGGTATATGCCATACAAATACCCTCAGGCAAGATGTTAACCAAACTGAGACCATGGGATATGGACTCCCTGCTATGAGCTCATCTTACTGTAGAGATGGTGCCTCCCTTCATCCTAGCATTTCAAGAAGACAAGGTACTGGGCTTTGCACACTACCATGAGCTCCCTCCCCTAGCCCCATTACAACTCCAGGGACCGGAGATGAGGGACATTGAGATCTCACCATGGAGACTAGTGATGTAGGAGATCCACCCAGTCTATCCGGATCACCAACTCACGATCCCAAGGGACCTCATTCCAAGGTTGCCTCAGATGGTCTACCCTTTCTGAATCCAGACTTGTGAGTCTGGAGCGGCCCATCCCATTTGCGCTTTAAGCTACTGGGACGAGACCATAGGCCAAGCCTATGAGGGTGCCGGATGGGCGTTCCCCTCCACATCTTACGAAGACCAACAATCATTTGTGGTGAAGGACCAGGGATGGGAGCTATTCAGGCATGATCTCTTTCCGCCCAATTGGGCAAATATTTATTTCATGAAATCAAAGAAGCCCAACATCATCTTTAATGAGGACTTGTGGCTGGACAAAGCCAATGGAGGATGGTACCGAGGAGAACCTGCCATAGAGTACGGACAGAGAAAGGGAATGGACGTAAGGACGTGGAACCATCTCTTTGATAAGAAGAACCAGGATAGTCTAAAGAGGACTTACCCCGAGATTTGGAAGAGACATAACATGATCAGGAAACTGATCAAGGACTCTGTAGGGACCATTGCCGAAGATGATGTCTACTCAGCCCTTGCCATCAAATCTGGAAACAGAGGTAGAGCTGAGTTCCTTTCCAGAGCTAACCAACTCGGAAAGAGAAGAGCTGCAGAACAAAGCAAAGCACAATGCCAAGTTTGCAGACGTACTTAGAATCTATGGTAGCGTTCCTGTTCATCCTTCTTGGCCACTGGACTCTTCTCATAGTTTTAATTATTCTTGAGATTATGAAGAACCCTTTATCATTTTCGCAGGACTAAATAGTTGGAACGAAAATCCTGTAATCCCTTTCAAAACAATAGGAGACAAAAACTTGACATTCATCAAAGACAAAAGGGTTATTACTATATGAAATCAACATTTCTTTGAACAGCTTAACTTTACTGTTCTAGAAAAACATTCTCTTGATCCAATTTCATACCATAGTTCTTCCAAAGAGTCCAGTGTGCTAACCAAACAAGACAGGAAAGAACACTGGAACTCCCTTAAACCGAAAGGTTTTAATAAAAGGGAATGTAGAAGATTTGAGTACTGGAAAAGGAAAAGAGACCTGGGTCTTCTCTTACCGCATCAGATACCACTCCCAGAAACTGATGACAAGAATGGATTCTTGACTCCATTGGAGATAGAAGCTATACCTGATAAGCCCCAAACATCTTTTCATCTGTTTGATTATATATACAATGACCTGTTTACTGAATATGGCTTTGCAGATCTCACCCACTTTCTATAAATGGCTGCTTTAGCTGTTTCCAACAATTTCAAACTCAACAACATGATCATCGCTCGTGTCCCAATTCTCAAAGGACCATCCAATTATCCTATATGGAGTGTGCGTCTTCAATCTGTTCTCCAATCCCTTTCCATTTGGAACTGGATCAATGGTACCGTTACATGGGTTGGTACCATGGCTGGTGATCAACCCAAATGGGAAGCC
>JBBPMY010000656.1:0-13120 GCA_038090615.1 Phylloporus gajari
CTGTCCCAGTCAGACTGAGGCTGTATGGACTCTGTGAATCTCTGTATTACTAGGTACCTTTCTGTAAGGTCTGTAGGATTCTACAGTTCTGTACAACTCTGTAGGGTGAAGGGCTAGTTTGCTGATGATTCGACGAGTCGTCAGCTGCGGATGGCAATGAAGACAGCCACGTGGCGGAAGAATTGGAAGCGTCTGTGCCACGTGACCGCCGTGCGGAGAACTACGGTCTCAGGGAGATGCTTGAGAATACGAACAATTCTAGTCAAGCTAATGCTGATAATTTCTGGATGTCCGACGAGTTTGATGCGTACCTCCAGAGTATGTCAGTCAACTCCAGTAGTTTCGGAGCCGCAAGCGACATCGACCCCCTTCGCCTTTCGCCTCTACTTCCTTCATCTCCCGGTTGGTCCTATCAGGATCCCTCTGGCTCACACTCAAACCTGGGCCCGACGACGCCAGCTCGCACCAGGTACCTTCTCGATCATTCACGCATGGCTTATCCCCCCGTGGCCTTCTCGAGTGTCCAGCCAGTTACCATGGCAACGCTGACAACTCTTCCTCCCACACCGCCAGATATCACCGCCACGATACTTCCTGCAGTATCAAGAGACTATGACATTGATTTTAACAGTCCAACGACTCACTCTGCGGCCTTGAACGCTGATTCTGCGGTCGGTGATGTAGCCAGTGATGTAGGCAGTGAAGTTGATGTGCGCCGCTTGCGCTCAGGTCGCGTTATCACTCCAGCAACACGCAATGCGATTGCAGATTCAATTGGAATGAAGAAACCAACCTCTAAGCTGGGAAAGCGCCCGCGTGGAGAGGGTGAAGTCAAACGAGGAAAGCGTCCACGACAGACTCCCGGAGGCAAGCGCTAGAGAACGCTGCTGCCATTGAGGTGTTACACGAACACTTTTTTTGGGCTCTCTTGGTACTTGGACTTCACTGGTTCCTCGCCTTATTTTTCATACCCTACTTACCTAGTTGACCTAGTTCTTTAGACTTCGTAGAGTACTCTAAACACTATAAAAATAGCATTTCATGATTCCCTTTAACTAGTTGTATGGGAATGCGGCCCCGAGTCAACTCGAGTGCATCAAAACACTGCGAATAAGGTATTATACGACTTTGCGGTCGGGGAACTCAGTGCTCGATAAATCGGGGATAAGCTAAAGGGAGTGTACAGGAAACAGAAGCGAAATAACGCCTAGCATTAACTACAATTGCAAAGAGAAAAGCACATACGGACATAACATAGGGACATACACAAAACGTGCGTTCAAAGCGGAGCGAGCGCTTTGGCGGATGTGCATATCGCAGACACGAACAAGCAAAAAAAGGTAAAATGAGGACAAAGGCAAATGCTTATATTTACACTAGTACACTCACCTAGACCTGCAAATGAAACCGGATTATCGTTGCTGACAAATGACATCTCACCGAAACACTATGGTTGAGACAAGGAGGCACGAGGGCGGGCGGGCTAGTGAGTCAGTACGCCTCAGATTGGTGTACGCCAACTCCTAAGAAGACGCAAAAGCCTGTCGAAAAACGTACGAAAAAGAGCGCGAGTTCTAGCCAACAAGAAAATGCGCCGATTGTTAGCACTGTTCAGACCGTGCTAAAAAAGAAACGACCCACCGTTACGTGGGGTGGTCTGCGACTTGCGGGCGGACTAGTGAGCCAGTACGCCTCGGAAATTCCTAAGAAGAGGCAATAGCCTGTCAAACGTACGAAAAAGCGCGCGAGTTCTAGCAACAAGAAAATGAGCCGATTGTTAGCATTATTCAGACCGTGCTCAAAAAGAAACGACCCACCATTATATGGTGGTCTGCGACTTGGGGGCGGACTAATGATTCAGTACGCCTCGGATTGGTGTACGCCAGCTCCTAAGAAGAGGTAAAAGCCCATTAAACGTACGAAAAAGCGCACGAGTTCTGACAACAAGAAAATGCGCCCATTGTTAGCATTATTCAGACCGTGCTCAAAAAGAAACGACCCACCATTACATGGTGGTCTGCGACTTGGGTTATTGAGCCCACTCAGTAGATCGCACCCTCGAACTACCTCAGGAAAGCTCCTGGACGGGTCAGTGGAAGAGCTGAAAAAGTGGGTACAGATACAAGAAAAGGGAAAGCATACTAGACGAACGAATGATGAAGGGGAAAGGGGGGCAAAGGGAGAGGAGGAGAGAGGGGAACGGTGGGAATGAACGGTGGGAATGGAAGAGCTGTTGAGTCGGAGTTTCCTGGCAGAAACCAGTGTACAGCCCGCTTACCAACTGAATACCCGCCTGAGCGGCCAGGAGTAGATCCCCAAACATACCGTGGTACCTCAGATTGGATCGGCAGAAAGCCCGAAAGTGACCTCCTTTTATGGCTATATGCAGGGAGGAGAAGCATCTCCCCAGGATACATCATGACAGCTTTGTGATATATCCTAGGGATATATCATGGGTGATGAGTGATAGCTATAGTGAATGATGTATCCCTCACCCCTCTGTGCTCATCAACAGGTGATGTATCAAAATTGCTATATGGCCTGATTGTATGTATTCAGTCTTGCGACCACAGGAATGGAATATGCCATAATACATACTTCACTCGCACGTTCATCCATCCTTTGCGTTGGTAGCCCATCATGATGCTACTGCTTTGCAGGCATCAATGGTGATATCAACCTGTAGGCTTTTGGTATGGGGTACCACATAAGTTTTGGCAGAACTAATCAATTAAACTCTTATGTTACAGTCGTTCACAGTGGTGTTGTGGTTTACAGGGACGGTAGCAACACGGTATTAAGATCTAGCATACAAGGCCGACCTCTGATTTCTACCACTATATAATCAGACTCCAAACGCTGATGATGAATATAATCCTCGTCGGGCATACATACGCATCAAGCCCTTCCACAACCATTTCAACGGCTTGCGAGATCCATGTATCTGCCGACACAAGGATCGGTTGCTCCATTTCCGGGTAACTTGACTAACCAATGTCACCAAGACAGATATACCTTCTGCTCTCAATCTGTCCAGATTGAGTTTGTTGACTGTCTCCATATGATCGTGGATAGGTTTGGAATGGGCTTTGACCCGGAGACACTCGAGAACGCTCGTCCCAAACACCACGACTCATTTTTTAGAGGGTTTGCCAATGACAAAGACAAAGTACACCATCACAAGGGCAACCGACAGGACCGACAAAGCAACTTTGGTTTGCTGCCAGAGAGCGTTCAAGGAAGCACCCAAGCCAGTCCACACGCCGCATATATCGTGAGTCTGTGTGAGCTCCTTTGGGTGGGAAAAGATGGAAGATAGCATCAATCCTTGTGCAACGAAGACCAATAGAGCCATGTAAAGCTAGAAGGGCATCGATCAGTTCATTCCCGAACGAAAGGACTCATCCAACAGGTGATTTACAGTGTAGAATGCCTGCAACCCACCACTTAATCCAGCTGTGATTACGTCGATGTCATTCTGTATGACGACCCGACGTTCTGCGTGATGTGGTAGGGCGATCCCAAGAAGGGTGAGATGGAGAATAACCAGGAACACATGTAGGAAGTAAGACAACACCAAGGGCCGGTAGGTGCGCTGCGGGCGATCCTCTCAGCAAGTTCTGTTCAGCTTTGGATGCGGTGTCACAAACTCGCCTACCATTGTTCACTTGATCTTGCGGTGAAGGCCTTGCGCCCAGCTGAGACAAGGGTATGTCATCTTGCTGAGGACCGGTAAGTTTCCTATGGAAACGATGTTTCTGCCAGGGGAGCTGACTGGCAAGCTTGGCTACACCCTTCGTGCAAAAACGTAGAACAAGTTGATAGTCTGAGACAGTCAATACTAGTTTTCAGGCGCTCGAGGCGCTCTGAGAGGATGTGAGAGTGGCCATAGGCCCATAAGTCAGACACGCCATGCTGCTACGATCATTACGAAAGTTACACACTCATCAGATTTTGACATCTTCTAGCAAGAGGGTTGTACTTACTAAATGTCAATTTGCCATTAAAGTGCACATTTAAGTCCCAACGTGCCAAAGGATCTGATACTGGCACCACAACTAGAAGCTTAAATATGTAAAACCCGCCAGCACAGCGTGAACGTAATGCAAGAACAAGGATTGCAGGGAAACATGGTACCTATTTGCATCTACGGCTTCCTGAGGTGTGCTTCGGTGGATAGTGTACATGCCCGGTTGAAGAAGATATTGTAAGAGTATTAGACTTGAAGTTACCATTGGCAGGTACCATTATCGTAATACAAAGCTGGTAAATTGTATGTAACGATCCATGCCAACCGCAACATGAGGCTGAGGGGGTGTGCATCTGGGTACCAGGCTCCTTACAGATCCTTGACCAATCGATGGCCACAGCTGCTACCAAAGAAGCCGCACCTGTGGTGTGTGGATCAGCGTGTGGATCATACTGCGGCATCTCTGTCATACCATATGTGTTATTGGCTGCATGGGGGCAGTGGCTATCTCCCGAAGGGCCATACCGCCCCCGCCACCACCGCTTGTATTGTGTATGGGTAATCTTCAAAGGGTGAACACAATGAAGCAGTAGTCCCTGCGGCTGCTTGGACGACGTCACTTTTGTGCATGCCGCCGGCGCCAGATGGAATTGATCATGAATACATTTTCAAGGCCGACAAGAACGAGGCCAGCGACGGAAAGTATGCTTGCACACACCTGTGTTATGAAAAAACCTATTGAAGCGAGTCAAGTGAGTGCATGTTTTGCCTGGAGTAAACGACAAAGAGCATGTGAAGAGAGCAAGAGAAGGGGACGGTGTGAGAGACAAGATACTCACGAGTTTGAAGAGGAATCATTTCGCCAGGAAGACTTTGTAGTCACGGTAGAAGTGACGACCCCACATGATCGTCCTGACTGTGCCTCCAGATGAGAAGACTGATGTCTATAGCAATGCCGCCGTTGAGGAAGAGGACCACCCGGATGTCATCGTTGAGGAACTAGCCGAAGTTGAGGTCCTAAAGAAGATTGGGACGAAGACTAGAAAGTCTGGGAAATCGTGTCCAAGGCGTAGAAGGAGCGGTAGTGGTAGCTGCAGGCACGTCAGAGACCTTGGTCTAGCAACGAAGACTGACCATGAGGGACGCGTGAACTAGCAAGAGCGACTCACGAATGACTAGCTGTTGCTGTGGACACTATAAGATAGTACATTGGCTTAACTGGTCACAACGCGCAGAGAAAAGCGGGACATACTAGGGACCGGTGAGGCGACTAAACATGAGGCATATGTCAAGGCCAGCCTTGAGCTCAAGAGTGAGCACAATGGACGGACATTTCCCTTTGCAGGTCCAATGACTGGTAAACAGGAGTAATGCTTCAAGCATGAGGGAAGCTCGCTCAAAGTGGCTAGCACGGTGTGAAATTGGCCAGATGGTGACTGCATCTCGGAAGAGCACTACGAGCTCAACGCCTTCGAGGGACTCTTGTGAAGTTTTGCAGACACGGACAGGTAAGCACTCTGAGGCAAAACGTGTTAGTCAAACGCTTGGATTCAATTGAAAACGCACAGCTACACCATGACTACGCTCGGACCTCGTCGTATGCATCAGCTATGTATCTCTCATTCGAGTGTGCATATCTCCTGCAATCACACGCGACATTCGTGCTGTTGCTTGTCAACTGGCCTGCTTGAGAGCGGTGACGGTTCAACACTCCATGAAAAGTGCCCAAGTTCGATGTAGTGTAAACATGGCCAAAGCAGTCTTGAATTTGTTGCTGATCAATGCGATGAACACTGACAGCGTGGCTTGAACTGTTTATGGGTATTTCTGTCATGGGAAGTGCGTGCTAAATGTTTGAATCGTCCAAGTTGGACAGCCAACTGGTCATTTCAACCTGCACGCATACTCATTCAACCACTATGCGGCCCAACCTTGTCGTGTTGGACGCGCAGGGGAAACATCATGTACGTTACCCTCCCGTGCATTCGTCCATGACGTTGGCACTCCGCCGCGATGCTACTGCTCGCAAGTGTCGATGTTAATATATTAATATCTATCCGTGAGTTTTGGGATGTGGTACTGCACAAGTTTCAGAACTAATTGGTCGGCGTTGCGCAAGTCCTTGGCGAGAGCTTCAAGACATAAATCAGATTCTTAGGTGGGTACTCTGCCCACGAATGGAACATCGACATGATTGCAGAAACTCTACAGCAACCTGGCTGATCACTCGTGAACCACCGTTTCGAACACTTTGAGATGCCAATAGCCATAGAACATCTCTATTCTCAAAAAAGACTTGATCTTCTAGGGTTCTCCAGGACAAGCCCTTTTCGAAGAACTGGTAAGGTGGTCTTCGAAGTAACTGGCGAAATGAGGTGATTTATACCACTGCTTCTTTCTAACTACAATTTGACATGAATGTTGGATCCGCCGGACGACTCAATGAGTCATGTGCTGATCCTGGCTCAGACGCAAGTCACATCCATTGAGGTGAGTACATACAAGAAAACACGGGTAATAAATATTCTTCCCCGGGGATAGATAGTTAGCAACTGCATCAAGAAATATACCCTCACGATTTCAGTGGCTCGCGAGGTTGTGGTATGAGAATCATCCGTCTATCGACAAAAGGATCGGCTACTCCATTTCCGGGTAACTCAACCACCCAATGTCACCAAGACAGACTTCGAACATGCCTGCTGCTCTCAATTTGTCTGGATGAGGTTCGTTGATCGTCTCCATATGGGCATGAATAGATTCGGAGTGGGCCTTGAGCCAGAGACACTCAAGAACGCTTGTTCCAGAAATCGACATATGTTGTTCTCCAGATGGTTTGCCAATGATGAGCGTTGCTAGGACAAGGGACGAAAGGGCTGCTATGGATGCCATGAGGACCTTTCGATCGGTTACCATCACGGTTATGTCATGAAATTAGAGATTGTTAACAGGAAAAAGAGCGTGACATACTGGTACCATGTTGAGCTGCATGCAGGCCCGGGTTGGTGATACATCCATAGCGAGAAAACAAGCCTAACTATCAACGACACTACGTAATTGTGTCACGCCTAGTTAGGCTTCCCAATCGGGAAGGATAGGTGGTTCAGACAGTTCGGACGTTGCTCAGATGTTCGGATGTTCGGAAACGACATTTCCCGGGCGTCCTTGCCACACTCACCCTCAGCTCTACTTCACAGCAACACTAGCAAGGCCACGCACTGAGTCATTGTTTGCACGTGTTGTGGTGACAAAGGGGGTTTGGACAGTTCAGATGTTGCTTGGATGTTCGGATGTTCAGAAACGACATTTCCCGGGCGTCCTCATTTTCCTGATGCTGTGATGGGCTGGCATGCTGTGTGTAATACTGCAAACACCGTTGTGTGGGTTTCACCCACCCCCATTACATCCATATTACTCACTTGTGAGCTTGGCACATTCACACTCTCATGTCCTATGCAACAAATACTGCAGCCTTTGGACGATGCCTTTTTGATCTGCCTAGACGGGCACTAGGAGTTATCACCGCTCTTCTGCCATTTCGTTTTGCACAGCTTGTCCTTGACTTTACATCGATTGTTGGCTCTCAACTCGGGGATGGAAGACGATCAGGTCCAGACTTCATCTCTCCCATGTCCAGTCTTCAATCCAAACGTCAATCAGGGCATCTAGCTTGGCTTATTCTCAAATATAGCAAAAGCCTGCCGGAATTGGAGTTGGGCAATGAAGCACTTCCGAACCAAGACAGTGGACTTCAGGCAATTACAGAAGTACCCCATGATAGCCCTTCAGTCGGACATAGCTCAGATGTGGTTTCTCATGCAATTACACTGGAAGCGTCAAGCAACGATAACCCTTCAGTTGAAGATGGCTCAGACGCGATTTCTCCGGCAGTTACAGAAGTGCTAGGCCCTGATAATTCTCCGGTCAAAGGTAGCTTGGATGCGGTTTCCCCTGCACATGCAGAAGCACCAGGCCCTGACAATCCTCAGTCAGATAGAGGTAGTTTGTATGTGGTTTCTCCCATAGCCACAGAAGCACCAGGTCCTGATAATCCTTCTGTCGGGGGTAGCTCAGATGTGGTTTCTCCAGCAGTTACAGAAGCACCAGGCCCTGATACTCCTCCGGTCAGAGGTACCTCAGACGCAGTTTCTCCATCAGTTAACGAAGCGCCAGGCTATGATAACCCTTCCGTTAAGGGTAGCTTGGATGTGGTTTCTCCAGCAGGTACAGAAGTGCCAGGCCTTGATAATCCTTCGGTTGGAGGTAGCTCAGATGCGGTTCCTCAGGCAGCTGTGGAAGTGCCTGGCCATACTCCCACTCAGCGCTGCCGTCAACAGACCACTATAAGGAGAAGGTCCGAGCGTAGCACCACCCATATTGATAATCCTTCAGCCACTGGAACTAGATTGGATGTGGTTTTGGAACTTGCGCTTCCACAAGAACACTCGCATGCTGTTGCCGTTTTAGACCTTCACAACGTTGCTTCCAGTGCTTCTGAATCACAGTACACCACACTAGTGGACCTTGATCTAATATTGCTTGTGCCCACTATGCTATCCCTGCTTATTATCTCCTCGTTGACCAACGTACGGCATTTTGAGATTCTTTTCATCATATTCCCATTTGCAGTCGCTCTTCTTATTGGACCTGGCAAGCTCGCACTCATTCGAGGGACAACGATAGAGTTCAATCTGGACGCTGGATGTGCAGTCCTCATAGATGACAACCTAAGCGTGGTAATTCAAGGAGATGAAAGAATCATCGAGGCAATCACTGAAGGCGGATTCCATCTCTCATATTTCCACTGGCCCATTCCACTCGTAGAAGATTTAATTCATGCTTTGGCTTCGAGATGCGAGCGATGGTGGTCCCAGCTATTTGTCTTTCACGGCATATTGGAAGGAGGATGCCATGGCGTCTTTCTGACTCCACTCTTTTCGTTTTCACCTTCAGCGTCCTACCAAACCGCAGTCTGGATCCTCTTAGCCCTCAGTGTAACTATCAGTGAACTCTGGCGCACATACCGAGCAGCGAGGATCTCTCGTCGTGCAGCATGGTCCCGAGCTATTGGGACCGTCGTCGGAGAGTTTCTGGTAGTAGTAGTACTCCTACGAATGTTATTAGGGAGTGCATTTTACCCCTTACCATACTTGCAGCTCCTTCTAACATTCCTTCCTCAAGTGCTCTACTTTTACTGCGTTGGAAAGCTTGTTCACAGATCCCATTACCCCATCCGAATGGATCAATTTCTGAATGCGCTGAACCGTCCACCGATAATGAAGTGGCCATTCCTTACGCGGGCATCTGCAGCAACGTTCGTATGCCTCGTCCTTTGTCGGGATATTCCCCGACCTGTCAAGAACATTGATGTTCTTGGCGTGTTGGACACTTTGATCCCCAATCAACGTGACATCTGGAGAGTTTGGAGGGAAAGGGTAGCTGATCGCATTGTACACGAAGAACGCATTGACTTTGCGCCAACCTTGCCTTCATTTCCTGACGAACGCCAAGAGCATCTCAAGCGTCTTTTGGATGAAGCTCAAATTGGTTACAATAAATACCTATCTTTGCGCCAACTGGAGGCAAAATAGCAAAGCCTAGTTGATGCCCAAGAAGAAAGTGGTGACTCACAGTCCTGACTCATGCGTGTTTTAAACTTCTATCCAGTTCGTGCTTGCTATTTATGATATTCCGTAGAGTTCTGCGTGTCCGCACAATTGTACGATAATACACCTCCTTGATACAACATATAGGAAGGTTTCAATTTAGCGACCCGGTTCGCCTTCTCATGTAAGAGTATGACAGGAACTCAAGACGTATTGGTGAGATAAGTCAGAGTGCATAGCATGGGATTGTACTTGTTCCGAATAAGATAACAATAACCCAGAGCCATAAGGGAAACACTCATTTCTCCGTTGACTTGGCATCATCTAGGTCTTCATCCAAAACATTCCGCATCGAACCGTTTCGCGTCGCTTTCGTACGGTCACGAATAACCTTGGCCATCAGAGCAGTCTTGCATAGACCTCTGCGTGTGATCTGGCTACGAGCCATCAGGAAGACGCTCCTGTGTCACCCAAAGGTGGAGAACTTCGAGGTCAAGACCAGTCTTTGCCGTGTCCTTGCTACCCAAGACACCAATCGCAATCGCTATTTCGCCACGTGCGATCTCCGCCTGCCACTATCGCGAGGGTTTGGCCAGCTCCGCTTCACGCGGATGTTAGCCACGTCCTCAAGTGCCATCCGGCCACGATGCCACTGGCACCATAATGGAACAAAGACCTTATCAATAATTTGTTGGCTACCGTCGGTGCGTACTCGTCCTCATTGTGCGCGTCGACGTGAAAAAGGAAGCATCGTGTTCAATGCAGTTGTGTCGGGAGTGGTCCCAGAGGGAGAGCTTGCAGAGCTGGCCGAGGATGAACCAGCCACCAAAAGTGAGGAAGAGGGCCAGGAATGTCGACAGTTGATATTCATCCCTGAGTGCGCAGAAGATGGTAGACGGGCCGATTTGCCTTCCGTCTCTTGGTCTACGGTCAGATGTCGGCTCAATGTATACGTGTTGTGACTTACAGAAAACGTTGCGAGAGTGTTGAGCGCGGGGCAGGGCGACATTTTGTCGTTGGGCTGAGGAGAGCAAAATGCGTGGTCTCCTCGTATGGGGCAAATCCCAGCAGCGTGTGAATGATGATCATGCACAGGTACAGAGGAGGCGAGCAGTAGTAGCTCGGTTCGTGGTACTGATCGGCGGGAGAGGCCGCTTGTCATAGCTGGAGCAATCGATGCAATCGATGGATTGCTGGGAAGGTGATGCTAAAATTCAGAGCCTGTGTGAGTCCTATCCCGGCGTGCCAGAGGATCTGATGTACGCGCCTGGTTGAAGAATATACGGCAGGATTATCTGACGAGCCCATGTTTACGACTCCGGAGCGGGCTGTAAAATCGCACTTGTAATACACAACCCTGAGTTCGTCCCCCAATATCACTTCTCATCTCACGGAAAATCCTTGAGGAACTCTGTTTAGTTTACCATCTCGCTAGGATGCAACAACTGGACAACGACAGCGATACAACGCACAAAGGCGGTGGCACACAAGTTGATATTTCTCGCTCTACGCGTCCCGAGGAACAACACCTACCGGAACATGAAGTCATTGACGTGGATGACCCAGACATGATTTGTACAGGCGTATTACATTGTGTACGCATCGATCGTTCTCCTTCTCCCCGCCCCAAGAAAAAGTCCTGCATGAAACCGGTCACCACCGGATCCCTGATTGAATCAGGCGGTGCCTCGGGAAACCTTGACTCAAACTCGTGAGCATCTGCTATTTTACTTGGGCTCAAACTCTCTGTTGATAGACATTTTTATGTCGCGTCCGTTGTAGATCTCCACAATTCGATCAGTGATCACGGAAACCAGGAAATAAAAGGGGTTACGAAGGCCTAAGGATAAGTATTGAGGCAGTGGGGACGAATGCGTGGTTATGAGATGTTTCGTCGTCCGCCTACATACTGAGTCAACGCCAACTTTGTAAATGGTGAAAAGACAAACTCGTTTTCTGGGTCAAGAATCGACTTGTCTACTCATGTAGTGTTCGTAACTCTACAATCAAAAGGTTTAAAAGGTCCTCCAAAAGCTATGAATAAAAATGAGTCCCGTTGTCCGTGCAAGTCACATCTCTAGGTTTTTGTACAGCGTTTCTGATTCCTTCCAAAGACTTCTTGTTAGCATCTAATATAGCGTCCGCCCACGCCTTCGCTTCACGGGTACTGGATGCACGCAGCACTATCGTATCCCCACCGCGTGGGTATGCCACCTGAATCCGAATATACGAATCTTCTCGCCCGCTTCTCGACGATTTGACCTGAATCTCGTGTACCGGAATTGGCTGGGACAACTCAGTCTTCTGATCCCAGCGAATAGCGAAAGCCATGCACTCACTACCCGGTATAACCCTTTGTCAGCCTCAGTCACGAGGACGAGGATGTCGCTGCACAACAACACCCGTAATTTGCGTCCACTTCTTGCCTTGCTCAGCACGCTTTCTTTGAGAAGCTTGCGAGGGCCGAGGTGTCGAGTTGGTGCCGTCAAATCGAGTCTGCCCTGTCCGATCCAGAGGGTGCGACTGACTTCTTCTAGTCGTTCCCGTCCTTCTCGATCGCGAATTGCTTCATTCACATCTTCAAGAATCCTCTCTGCCGTTTGGAGTGAAGTCAGTATCGACTGTCTTTCGGCAATATCACCGCAAGCGGGTGATGACGACGATGGGGCTGTATCCGGCGTGTAATGCATGATCTGACGAATGAGTAAGGGATATCGGGTGAGACGTTGCACTGTCGAACAGGCCGACACGTTAGGTGATAGGTACTCCAGAGGTTCTCATGGTAAGTGAACATACTCGGAACGAGTAGGTAACTCGACAGGTCCAAATTCCGCGCTGACAAGTCTTCCCGAAGGTTCTGCAATAGAACAGTTGCAACGTCGCGTGTACCTCGTAAAAGAAAAGGGCGCACTTGTAGCTGCAAAGCAAGCGCGGGGTTGGCCCCCCGCATTTGTTGCAGTGTCTTTCCTGCGATCGCCTGATTGACACAATACTTCTACCATAGATAACGAATAGGATGAATGAGAAGGTAGTAAAACAAGGACGAGGAGAAACGTACGAGATAAATACTCATGTTTGGTATGTGCTTTTCTAACAGGTCTCCAATATGGTCAATATACAGGCGACAGTCTCGCTGACGTTCTTCGAGAGTTGAAAGGAATGTCTTAAAGTGAAGCGCTCAACAAGCTATCGTCACCGACCAAGACTCAAATCATTTGCTTACCGTATTCGTGAGCAATATGTCCTCAACGTTTGAAAAGATTATTTCAGTGGCTTTTTCGTCCAACACTTCGATCAGACGGAAATAGAAGAGCTACAAGGATCCATGTCAGTCTCGCGTGTGTATGAAACCAGAAGTCATTCATCATGGCCAAGAAACCACGCACCTCGACGATAAGTTGAACGTCTCGCACATAATCGGCCTCGGTAGAGATCAACTCAAAAATCGCTTCTTGGCGCTTCCGCTCCTGCTTTGGTATCCCTTCCAACGCAGACCGGTTGACCAGGCTCGCCCAACACGATCCAAATACTGGACTACCCTCCCTCG
>JBBPMY010000657.1:0-13097 GCA_038090615.1 Phylloporus gajari
TTTACGCAACGAGGTCACGTTCACTGTCCTTGTTCACCGTTTGAAGCCAGAGTTTCGCAACGGAGCGTATGTCTCTCCCCTTTTCAATTCTCTATGTATCTTTATCTGATCGTTTGGATCGCAATAATAGATCAATTTATGATTTGATAGTATCTCGTGTGACCAAATTTTGGTCTCATCCACGTGTATTAGATGCTTTCAAGAGATGTGTTATCGCAATTAAACCTGATGTGCGTCGTTTTCATTTTATTTATTTTATTTTATAGTCTTGTGTTTACATATCTTTATTGTTCTCTCATTCTAGCTTATCTCAAAGATCTACAGTTGGACGACATATCCGGTTACCGTTTTACTCGAACGTTTATGGAAGTATTCTAAATCATCACTCCATGAACAAAGTAAAGGCGCCAGTCCTTACGTTGTCGAATTGGTTGCTATGTTCGAAAGAGTTCTTAACTTTGCTCATACGGGCAATGCACAGGTTCTCGTGAAGAACCTTATGGATTGTGCTTGGCTCTCTCTTGGTTGTCTTATCGATGGTTTCCCTTGCATTTCTGACAAGTTCATTCGTCACCACTCTATGATCACGGAGAACATCATTATCGTGCTTGCTTCATGGCCCATCGATCCAGTTACACAAGTCCCATTCATCGCGTCGAAGCGTGTACTCCAATTGACATATGGTGAAGCATACTATCGGGTGAGTTCTTCCTGTTTTTGTTTCTGTCCATTTTGCGCATATCGTACTCTTTTCAAAATGCGCACACTTGTTTTGTTTTTATCGTCGATCTATGTAGCTTTGTGTTCTTTGTTTTGAATGTCTTCTATAATGTCTTGTTTTGATCACCGAATCTGCGCATTTTGGAACCATACAATAATGCTCATTTTCATCCTCTACATTCGAGCGTTTTGTCCCATGTCAGATCGTGCATGCTAACCCTGTTGTTTCATCATTATCAGCAATATCTGGCCAAATTTGCAATTGCACACGGTACCAACTACCTTTCAAAAGACATCTTCCCTCATCTCAAAAGCGACCTCGTGCGTCGTGCTTGCTTCGCAATAGAGCTTGGTCTCCGTGTCTATATCGAAGACGTCAAAACCCTTGTCCGTGTTGCCATCAACAAAGAACTCTCAGTTGCCTTCTCATCCACCGATGCAAACCTGCTGTCTCTTGCAACACAGAGAAAGAAGGCCCTTCATACGTGGTTGGATCAACGCCTCCCCCTTGCTTATTCTAATGATGCTCTCCCGTTTCTTGTACAAGCACTTTGCGCTGACATCAACAATCTTTCCATCCCCTCTTCATCAATCAGTAATCAATCGATAGATTGGCTGGCGAAACTCATTTTCCAGCAATGTGCTACTGGCACAAACCTACGCAAGCCTCCATTCATGAAGGACTCCATTTCTCGTACAGTACTCGCTGTATCTCTCACAGAAGCACGTCAATGTGCGCGTCGTCTCAATGTTGCACCAGACGACATCGAGAAGCATGTCATCCAGTACATAGCCTTCGTCATCAAGCATCTCAAGATATCTCATATTCCATGGGTTCGTGACACTCCACCTGGTCAACGACTCGCAACAACAATCACACACAATGTTTGGGTTCCTTTATTAAATCATTCGACAACTTCTCACGACAGTATCGAGTCAATCATCGGTCAATCCGACGATGCTAGAATCGCTCTTGCAGCTGCAAATCTAATCAAAGACGACCCGAACGGTGAATGGAAGGCTCTCAACGTTCGACTTCAATCGTTTGTCACTGTTCTCCATAAATCAGCACCTCCTATTGAGTTCAATCGCGCTCACGCCTCTCTTGACTCTACCAGCGCAGAAGTCCGCGACATTTATGATTATGTGTTCACGGTCTACAATGGCACAAAACCCATGCATCAATTAGCACTGTTCTGTGCGATCGTTTTTGCTGGTCTTACCCCTCATATATATCCTCCTAAGCCAATTCCTCCTGCACCATCATCTCCCATTGCTCTCAAGGCTTACATTCGTAATTTGGATTGGTGTCAACGTCCTTCCAAAAAGGGTTGTTCTGATCGCGAACCATTTATCGTCATGGCCACTGTATTCTTCATCGCATACCTTGACAAAGAAAGTCCTCTGTGTACTTTGTTCCATTCTCATGACAAAACACGCATAACTCATTGGCATAGTAAACATAGTGCGTATTTTCCTTTCATGAGCATATTTTCATTTCGTTTTTACTTTGATATATCTAGCTGCTAAAGGTCTCAATGCTCTCTCCATTTGCCGACTTGGTCTCGCTCTACCACTCCAACCTCGTATCGTCGGTGCTGCACGTTGGTTCAACGATTTAGCGTTATTGACGCCATCTCAAATCAATGAGCTGCATGCAGAGCTTGTGACCTTGCTCAAAAGCAGTGATGAGTATGGTGCTTATGATGCTGTCACTATGTTGGCTGGTCGTGGGGCAGCAGATATCCTTGCTAAGAACGAGTTTCTCAAAGCGCGACAGTTCCCATCGTCTGACTGATACCATGTATGTTCTATATCTTAGCCGCGCATTTTCCTTCCAGTATGAAATGCGCATGTATCATGTTTGATCTTATCGATCACATTTAATATAATTGTCTGGTTCGCAACCGATCACATATACTGTGTCGAACATTTGTTTTTATTTTCGGACACAAAACATGCTTGTGTCTCTATGCAAAACAAGCATTATGCAAGTGTTCCAAAATGCGCAATATCAGTGTCCATTTTGCACCGAACACACTCATTAATTTTTTTTATATTTGTATATTGTTTCATTTCGTACGTCATTTATATGTTTGAAATACTCTGATATGATGTATTTTATAAACAGGTACCGTGGGAAATATCTTCATTCTATAATGTAGTACCATCAGATACTATTGAATAGTCATAGGTACAATGTCTCACTTCTAGCTGTTGTTCTACTTCTATATTCCTCATTATCAATACTCTGTCTCTTTCTTATTTAAAGCTTACCACTTTCAGTACAACCCATGATGAAGTACTGTCAGGAAGACACATTTGTAGACCATAATATGTACTACTATGAATACACCCATCATTACATCCACCAAACACTGTCAAAAAGACACAGTTCTATATTCTTTTCCAATATACTATAGGCATTACTGCTCAACCCCATGTAGTCACTTTTTGTTGATGCCAACAACTAGCCTGCTTGCATTTACGCTGACACGCATGACCACCTGATGTTCAGCCGACTTTGTACTTTGGTCAATACCAACAATGGGGCAAAATGTAACCTCACATTAATGACATCAACAGGGCTAAGTTTTGGATGGGTCGTAGCCATTGATGTGGCCAGTTTCCTGTGAGTATGACCTCAGTCGATGCCAACAACAGGTCAAGTTTCAGGTGAGACATAGCCATTGACAGGCCAAGTTTTGGGTAGGTTGTAGTCATCAATGGGGCCAGTTGTCTGTGAGTGTGACCTTGGTCAATGCCAACAACAGGCCAAGTTTCAGGTGGGTCATAGCCATCAATGGGGCCAGTTTTCTGTGAGTATGACCTCAGTCGATGCCAATGACAGGTCAAGCATTGGGTAGGTGTTACGCTTGTACTGGGTAGGTCCAAGTCGTAGCCTCAAGAACAGCGAGTTCAGTGGTTCGAGTGAAGCAAGGAGTCAAGTCAGACAGACTGAGATGATGAGGTCCACAAATCTAGTAAGATTGAGGAGATCTAGCTTAAGGAATACAAGTACACTACTGATGGCTTTATATACCCTTGAGGTAGGATAAGAAATACGGAAGGGGAACTCCTTGGGTAACCGTCAGTACAGCAAAGCACAGTCCACAGCAAGAACAGGAATCCGCAGTAAGCGATGATTCTGCCGTATTAAGATGAAGATAAAACAATAAGGCTATGGGGGATAGATGCGATGACGAGGGATGAGTCAGAGTATCTAGGTCATCGAGAAGAGAAATGCTGTCCGTTATGTGAGAATATACATCTAATAGAAGAAGAACAACAACACAATGAGTACAACTGGGAGAAAATGAAGGGTAGCCCGCCCACAGATTGAGGCGAGTTGTAACATTACCTCCTGGCTATCCCGAAGACTACCAGGTCTTCAACCATGGATTTGGTCGTTAAGGTGGTCTAGTCATTCCTGGGTAGGTGATCCTGCTTTGTTTGCTCGGCTGGTGTCATCTGTGATCTCTCCATCGCTAGAATCGTGCAGAGCCAAGTCCTCCACTTGCTGCTCCAAGTCATAAAGGTAGATACCTTCGTCGTCGGTCTGGGTACGGTGGGGAGAGTCCAGGATAATGTGTATGACATGAGGTGTGGGTCGGATGGTGGGAGTAGAGGGATAGTTGCTAGAAGCAGGAGAGGTGGATCGATCAACAATATGAGCTGGGGGAGGCGGTACAGGAATAGGAGGAGGAGACAAATGGTACTCCTGGTGGTGTTCTCGGACAAAGTCAATGACCGACTGGAAGTTTAGGTCGTAAAGGGCATTCAGGAGATCCCTTTTTTGTGTCTGAAGAGTGTGTCCAGCGAGGGTCAGGTCAAATCGTCCGGCAACCTGAGTGGGGAGCAAATTGGATAATGCTATGTTCATCTGGAAGGAGCGAACAAGGAGATGGAATAAAGACTGTTCGTCGAGGAGATGGGAAAGAGGTTCTGCGTAAGATCTATCATGGAGAAAGTGGTTGATATGGATGTAGTCAAGTTCAGAGGATTCTCGACGATGGAAGACATGGGTACATCAGCAAAACAACTTCCGCAATTAGCCGACGTCACAGTAACCTAGCCGAGGCACGATCCGTCCTGTTCTGGAACGCTCTGTCATAGCCCTAACCGAGCTAGTGCTATTATTTGCGTACTCAATTTGGAAACCGAAAATGTCGAAAACTGGTGGCATTTCTGGGAGACTCTGTACACGCTGGGCCCAGTTCGGTTACATCAGAGTATCTACACCTTGAATGAGGGTATCCGGACGATATATCACAGTACACTTAATAAACTACTATGTAAGGTCCACATCAATTGATGAACTAAACAATGGCAGCTCGGTCAGCTGCTCTGCTCACAGTCAGTCATATGTCTGCGGTAACTCAATAACTCACTGGATGTATGTGCTGAGCGTAGGTCCAAGGGATCTTCTCGCATTGCGTATTCAAATGCAGCAGTTTGCCCGCTTTTCCGGATCGCAAAGCGGACATGCCCAATGAACCGATCTGCAGCCCGTAACTCGTCCTGTGCCCTTTCCAGTGCCATACGATTGTACTGTAGGACGAGCATATTACGATGGACGATCTGAAGAGCGAGGGTTTCACGTGCGAGAAAGATACGCCGATCTGCTCGGGCTGCCTCTAACAAGAGATATGCCTCCCTTGCGCTGCGTGGAGAAGGGACGGTAGGAAACTTCCCAGAATCTGTTAGTACGATGCCAACCCGATGTCAACTCGTTATAAAGTGTCCTTACCATGTAAGCACTGGAAATTAGGGCTGGGTTGTCATCGCTTGCGTTTTCACTTATGTCAACACTAGAGGCTTCGTGCGGGCTAGCGTGTGGTACCGGAGGGTAATCGGTTGGATCATGGGAGGAAGCGGGCATACCCGGTTGATACAAGCTTTGAGACATAGTTAAAGTTGGCGGCAAACTCGAAGGGTGATGGTAAACAGGAGAGATCATGTGATGGTCAAGAATCATGAAAGGAGATAAGTGGAATGGTTCATCTGATTCGAGAGTAGGTTGAAGGTGTACGTTGGCTCTTTGAGTTCCTTCTTGAGGGCCCGTCATGGTGAGTGAGTTGGGAAAATCGTCAAGTTCTTGATTATGTACATATGTGGCCCATCACGCGTGGATGTAGTAAGGTTTTGTTAACTGACTTGGGCAGTGCTCACGCTGAATGATCTGACCTGTCCAACACCCCTTGCATGATGCCTAAGGCGAAAACCAGTCGTGGAAGGCTGAAGAAAATCAGGTGTCCGCGATGCGGTAAGAAGTTTTATTCCGAGACTAACGTACTGCAGCACATGAACCAGCCCATGGGTTTGTGCTTCGCAGCAAGCAGGTTCGAGCACTCCCTGAGGTCACTTTACCAGGTCCCTCTGAGTCCTCCCCTTGACCCTCATGTGGTCCCACCTGACACATACGAGCCAGACGTGGATCCACATCCTTTCCTTGATCCTCGCGCAGTCCCGCATGGCACGTATGAGCCAGACATCGATCCATGTCCTTTCCTTGACCCTCATGCAGCCTCACCTGTTAATTATGACTGGAACTGGGACGACTTGGAAGACACCGGAATGGACATCGACGATAATGCCTCAGATACTCAAAAATTCACGGACTTCTATCCTGGCTGTAGCAAGTCCTTTCCTGGCGGTTCCACGTTCATGGATTCCTTCTGGAAAGACGCATACTCAGCGGAACGCAAAGCAAACTTATATTACCCCTTCGCATCCGGTGAAGAGTGGCAGTTCGCCTCATGGTGCATGCGCTCGGGGCTCAGTATGTCTTCCATCGATTCTCTATTATCCCTCGACATGGTAAGCTACCAGTACCCCGTTCTTCCCGTTTACATGTCTAACTACAACCTATCAAGGTCAAACGACTCTCACTTTCCTTTCAAACCGCTAGAGAACTTCGTGCGCGTGTTGAATGTCTTCTGCCCGGGCCACAGTGGTTATGCGAATGGATGAAACCCGAGTATCCCACCAAACAGCCTGTTCGTCTATTCTATCGTCCTGCTCTTGAGTGTCTACAGTCACTCCTCAGTCACCCGCTCCTCGCTCCTCATATATCCTTTGTTCCACGAAGAGTCTGGACCTTGGCCGCTCGGATTTGTTGTATTTACGAGGATTGGCTGAGTGCGGATCACGCTTGGGAGATTCAGGTGCGTATCTACTGGTCAAACTACGAGGTTTACACTCACAACGTTTAGGATACACTTCCCCCCGGTTCGACAATATTAGGTGTCATCCTTTCCTCAGACAAAACAAACATTTCGGTGATGAGCGGAAACCGTATGGCATACCCTCTACTGGTGAGCCTCGCAAACATTGCCCCCAAAATTCGCTCCAAGATCTCTATGCACACCTACTTCCTGCTCGCCCTCTTACCTATTGCCAAGTTCTCGCACAAGGACTCTCACGTTCGTGGTCTCCTGCACGATAGGCTTACTCACCAGGCCCTAAACAAAGTCTTGGCTCCGTTGAAAACAGCCACTCAGGTTGGAATCATGATGGATGACCCCGTCGGGAACTTACGGTATTGCTATACCCCCATAGCGGCTTACATCGCGGATACCCCAGAGATATCCCTCCTAGCAGGTACCAACTCGAAAGCATCTCCGTTTACAATCGCAATATCCAAGGATTTCGGGGATTCGTTTCTCCATGAGCCGCGAACAGGGAAACTCACACTGGCTGCTATTCGCAAGGCACTCGAAAAGTCCCCTGCACACGACTACAAGGCGTTTCTGAAGGTCTGCAAGACTCTCCACTTGAACAGGGTCATCGAGTTATGCTGGTTGGAGTGGCCATTATCATGCCCTTCGCTGTTTCTCCACGTAGAAACACTCCATCATTTCCTTTGTTTCTGCTGGGACCATGATGTTAAGTGGTGCGTTGAAGTCGCCACAGCTGCTGAGGTCGATTTTCGTTTTAGCCTCCTCCAACCTACCGTAGGGTATCGTGGATTCGAGGACAGAATATCAAAATTGAAACAGGTTACCGGCCGTGACCACCACACCATCCAACGTTATATCATCGGCGTGATCGCTGGAGCGGTTCCCCGGCGATTTCTTGTCGCGATTCGCGCACTGGCTGACTTTCGTTACCTTGCGCAGGCTCCCGTTCTATCTGATCAATCGCTCCGCAATTTAGAAGATTCGCTCCGAGTTTTCCATGAACATAAAGACGCTATTCTGCAGACCGGTGTTCAGAGCAACTGGGAGATTCCTAAGCTCGAATTACTGCAAAGCGTGGTGCCTAACATCCGGCGTTCAGGGCCCCTCATCCAATGGTCTGCAGACGCTACCGAACATGCCCATGTTCAAGAAATCAAGATCCCCTCGCGGATGAGTAATAACCAGAATTACTACAGCCAAATCGCTCGCTACCTAGATCGATCTGAAAAGTGCTTATGCTTCGACTTAGCCACGTTTTTTGAAACCCGCAAAGAAGATGCTCATTCTATTGCCAATGAATACGACGATGACAAGGCGGGACACGATAATGACGATGAGTTTAGCTCTGGCTCTTCATGCAACTACTTGAAGCTATCTCGCACGCCCGTCAATTACTTCGCGATCGCGGATGCCCTTGCAAATGGCACCATTCCCAATATCCTAGAACCTTGTCATACCTTTTCTACCCCTACTACCGCCTTCCGTCTTGCTACTAAGCCGTCCTTTCGCATGAGCGTCGATGCTGCGGCTGACCTTTTTGGGTTGCCAGACCTTCGTCCTGCAATCAGCGAGTTTCTGCAGCGTGTTGAGAACCGTATGGACCATCCTGTTTCAGGCGTCACTACACAAGACCTCCGCTGTCCACTCCCATTCGACCAGGTCCAGATATGGTGCAAAGTTCGTGTACAACAATACCTTTACCACAAAGAACGCGATGTCGACGCACCGCAGACGCTAAGAGCCCTTCCTCCCTCGGATGATCACCCGCATGGCCTCTATGACGCAGTTATTCTCAGCCCCGGCCCCGACAGTCACTGGCCTCGCCACAGCCTCGAAGGTAGAGTCATCCGCTTTTGTAAAACAAGCAATCAAATGACGCGTTAGCAATAGATCACACTGTTGCTCAACTCAGGCTCATCTTCAGCTCACCAGGCTGTGACTATTTTGCTGCTTATGTCCAGCGGTTCAATGTTGTCTCTCAGTAAGGTGGCCCCAATCTGCACCCTGCGACGGGGATGCATTTACTCAGAAGGGCAAAGAGATCGGGTGGGGTAAGAATCAGCAGTGTTATACCTGTTTCAAACATACGTTCCCCTGCACACTTGATACCGAACTTCGGCAAGGAGGCTCATCCTCATCTGACATGGAAGAACAGCTACGAGTTATCGGACGATTTTTGGCTGAATAAGTACTGGTCGAAAGAGATGTATTACGCGTTATCTCCTGCCATCATGTAGTCACATTACTCATTTTTCTTCTGTCACAAAGTCATCATGTGGTAATTGGCACTGAGATTGATTGATTGATAAATTCTGCTCATTTGTGACCTCAACCTTGATCTCAACCTCGATCCACATCCCTCAGTATCTCAATACCACGCAATGCAAAGGGTAGTTTATTTTAACCACGCCTCATTTCATTCTGTTGACATCATTACTAAGCATGACACACCACTCTCACTGTCCGCGGTGCGTGCTAGGGAGCTATATTACGTTGGTCAAAAAATCAACCATCTACGAACAGCTAGCGAACACCCTGGGCCCAACGCGCCGTCCGGTGGATATGTATCGCGAATCCATGGATCCCAGGGTGCAAAAGGACACGGCACCTGTCCATTGGGTACTTGACCTCCCGGAGACAACCGATTTCGTGAGAAACCTTTTCAGCGACCAAAGACTCTTCGGAAATCCTGCGGAAACTAGCGTCGACTCAATCCTAGACTATCTCAAAGAACAAAAGTTATGGGCAATCGATCGCAACGGTCGTTATCAATGGCAAACATGTCCTGATCCGGACCAAAACTTCACCAAGGAAAATGTTGCAAACTTTTTCAATCGAGTGCTCGACAATCTCCCAGGTGGTATTTTATGTCCGAGGTAGCATTAGACGGCTTGGATCATTACCCCACACTCACGATTCATTCAGGAGATGGACAGGGAAGAGTGCGAAACGCCCCCTAAACGGATTCCTCGGTGCCGTTCGAAAGCCAGATATCATTCTATGCGAGAAGTCCATTATTGAAAAACAAGAAATTGATAAAAGCCGCGTACTTGATCTCAGGACGGATGTATACATCATCGGCGAAGTGAAAAAGAAGAACACCGTCAAGAACGTTAAAGCGTCCTTTGTTGAACTCGCTGGGAAAGTCGTGTTCCAGTTGGAGGCTCAGGATGGACGATATGCCACGTCAGGGATCCAATTTTTAGGTTCTGATATCATTTTTACTCTTTTCGATCGAGGAGGATCTGTTTCTACACATCCTCTTAACATCCACGAATCCCCTAAGGAATTCCTTCGCATTCTGCTGGGTATCGCATTCAGTGATGGAACGCTACTCGGTTTTGATTCCACGATCTCCCCCATCGTGAATGGCAAGAAGAGCATTCAAATAATGAAAGAGGGGACTGAATAGACAGTCTTGGTAGACCAGCTCCTCTTCATCTCCGGCTCGTTACATGGTCGAGGGACAACCGTGTGGAGTGGCGTCGTAACTCAGTCTAAGTTTCCAGGCTTAGCAGATGGCGAGGTAGTTGTTGTCAAGGACTCTTTCGTAGACCCGCTGCGACACTTCACCGAAGGTAAAATCCTGAAGATATTAGAGGAACATGGAATAGAAGGTGTCCCGAAGTTCATACACGAGCAACAGGTTCAGACACAACACCTCGCAGATCCAAACACAACGCTCAATCTATCGACACACATTCTTCGTTCTCTGGTTGTGGACCCCCTCCCCGACGATTGCAAATATTATCTACGAGTCCTATCCCGCCTGATGTCCACGCCGAAAGGGGACCCTATCTACGATTTCTCAAGCCTTGCCGAACTTCTTGTCGGGCTTGCCAATTGCTTGCAGGGTGAGTCACATTCGGTGGTCAGTCCAGAATCATTGCTTACAAGCATATAGCACACTTGGACGCTTTTGAGACAGTGGGAATTCTTCACCGGGATGTTAGTTTATTCAATCTGTTATTTGCTGCATTAGTGGAGAGGCAAAAGTGCGGCCTCAAGTTTTTACAGACCCCAAAACTTGATGAGGTCGAAGTCATACAACTTGAACAGAAAATCGCGGATAATGTCGATTGTCGCGGTCTTCTGGCTGACTGGGGATACACGATTCCTAATTGGAACAGCGCATCAGACAAATTGCATGACGACCCCCCCAAAGCGGTGTCCTGTATTTCTACTGGCTCATCCATGCTCTATGTCAGATCACCGGGTGACAACTCGGCGGCGAAGGTGACCACGAAACTCCAAAGCAAACTGAATGGCAAAGACAACATTATCATTCCCCTGGTCGACGAGTCCCTCCCAGAGGATCCTGGTACTCCCATTGATGCGAACCCCCTTCATCGTACGGTATGTCTCACATTATTTGGGTCACGCAACACTGCTGATGCGCAATAGGGAACGTGGGCCTGGATGGCCACAGAACTCAGCTATAGATTACCTGGAACTCCAGTGGTACACCAACTGCATCACGACCTGGAGTCGTTTTTCTACATTCTCGTTGCGATATGTCTCATGTACGACACCCCAGGCACTACAAAGCCCCCCAAGAAGCTCGCCGAATGCTTTGACCCACTTTTCGCTATATCTGAGCCCAGCATTACGAAGACTCTCACCATCCAATCCAATGTTGGCTGGACGGCAATTGTACTTCCCAATATTTCACCATATTTCCAACCACTCATCCCCCTCCTCAAACACTTACGACGTGAATTTATTTTGCCCATCAAGCTGAAGGACGGTATCTTTCAGACCAATCTGACTTTCACGCACCAGACGTTTATCGCTGCGATTGTCAAGACACTCGTTCAGCTCCCAGAAAGCAGCTGGAAGAAATACTCCAAGGAAGAAAGTGTTGATTCACAGGTCGGGATCATTGGGCAAACTCAGAGCACCAGCTCATTCAAGTTACTGGTGCATTCTATGATTTTGCCATTTGTTCCTCCCATATACTTGTCCGAAGAAACCCTTCCACATCGCTACTCGCTCTGGGGGACACCCACATCCTCCGGGAATTCCAGTCTCAAGCGTTCCCTAGACCCTGAGGATGCTGTGTCGGAACCTCAAGCGAAAAAACGAGCTCAATTGAATTCCCGGCCTGCTGCTGCGTCGGGTACGTCCAGGATGCCTTTGAATCAAGCTGCGTTAGAACCTCCCAAACTACCTGGCTCTTTTGCCAAATTTCGGGGGTTCTCGAGCGCACCCCGCTAAATGTGCAAGCAATGTGAATGGCCTCCATTACATTGTAATGGTCTTGATGTGGCTGTACTACGGTGTTGTTTGTCGAACTATGTAATCCCGTCATGTACTTACCCGCTGACGTATTGTACCACACTTTTTGCGTTTGCCTGCGATGTCAAAACTTGCTACAATGCGGTTTCTGACCTTGCCTCCTCTGCCACTGTGCTATGGTCAACAAACATAGAATCATCTATGAGGATGACGACAACGACAACGACAACGCTGGAGATATTAACAGCGGGCCATCTGAATCCATCAAAAGGCTTCGGAAGGCAACAGATGTACCAGGTGTGTGTATCTACGTTGGCGCTTCACTAGTTAACTCACAACGAAGTCGCCGCTGAACCAGTGGTTATGCAACGTTCTGGGCGTACGGGGAAAGGTAGTGGCGGCCATTTAACGCACTTAAAGTCATTGGAGCAATTGCAAACGGAGCAATCGAAACGTTCTTCAAGGATCAACGTTGCTACACAAGGTGAAAAAATAAACCCGATGGCACCTTCATGTGAGGATGCCGGTCAGGGTGGACAGAAGTCCCATCGTCGACAGGTTGATTCCAACCCTCCAGATCTACTCCCGTTACAGAGCGATGCACCTTCTTTGCCCTCACCACAGCCAACCTTCTTTTTGGCAACACCTGACCAACAATTTGGGTTCAGACTGCCGAACAATGCGCCCCAGACTGCCAACACCATCTCATCTGTGGGTCAGATATCTACCGCGACTCCTCAACCGCAGATTGCACCTCAAACCCAGATTAACACCGGAGCACCAGCTTGCACTCGGCACTGTGGTGCGGCATTGGGACCTTCGTCAGGGTCACTGTCGTCACGGGGCACTAGCATTTTTTCCACAGGATCCTCTCGATTTTGTGGAACCTCAACCACACCGACTTCTCGCGCCTCGTCTCTTTGCCCTACAGGCGAGCAGACACTTCCATACCTCACC
>JBBPMY010000658.1:0-13086 GCA_038090615.1 Phylloporus gajari
AACAATAAGGTGTAGAAGTTTAAATTTCTCAGTGGCTTTATCAAAAATAAATACTATATTTGTTTTTTCAAAGCAGAAGATAAAAATAGATCTTACAAAATCACTCAACAAAAAAACCTTCTATAGTATAAGCTTTCTAGAATTGAACATTGTATATAAATATATGATTATTACATAACTTTACCTTTTCTATAAGGTCTCCTTTAAGAGGAGATTAATCTCAGTATTTTAATTCTAGAATTGAACACTATTGCTTCTATGCTCACTATTGACAGATTCTCTGTAAACTGATTGATAATAAGAGTGAAGCATATTCTACTAGAGTATATAGTATAATAAAGAGAGTTTGGACAGTCAAAACTTATCACAAAGGCTTTTTCTTCACATAAAGCAGTAACAGTTTTCCATCAAATATCACTCAGTCAATGTGTTATTTTCATCAGATATGGCTGGCTAGCTAACATTGGCCAATCTCATATAATGAGTGTGAGCAACAAGTTGGCCCACAATGACAGAACTTCATTGTTCATAGACTGGCTACTCTTTTATCAGGTAGTACATATAAAAATTTATATGACTCTTGGCAATTGCTAACTGGTTAACCTATGTTCTACTAATTATATTTTGACTGCTATTACTGATTGGCCCCTGGGATATTCTCATGTGTCACTGTATGACCAATTCAGACTAACTGACTAGCCTATTATATATTGTTCACATTTTTGTTAGAGGTCAAACATCATTCTTACTTAATCATATGCTTACTAATCTCTGACATACTCTCTGCTCATTCAACTTTGTCCCACCTTAGTTGACTCCATCATAGTCACCTGAGTCTTATTTCATCTACAATTTTATCATTTAACTGGTTAATAACTATAGCTCACTGGTTGGCCAATATTCAACTGTCTTGTTTTACTGCTTGACTCACCCTCACCTGACAATCACTAACAAATTGACTCTTGGGCTACTACTCACATATCACCATTTAGTCAGTTCACATTTGACCACAACTCATTAGCTGACCTATGCTTGACCAAGTGTATTTTGTCATATAGCCTATTCCTATTCTAAAACCAGTGAGTAATTGTTGAATAGGAATAGATCAAGTGACAAAATATGAAGAATGAACAATGGGCCTGTTAGTTAACAATCATTCAATGTGAATCAGCTAACTGACAACATACAAGCACTAGCACATAAGCCAATCAATTAGTGATTAGTCTATACTTTATTTTGTCATTTTTCCTGATGCTGGTATCTATAATGCTCAATATGTTCTATTTCACATCAGGGAAAACTCTATATATTTAATGATAGTTTAAAGTTCCTTAACTCAAGGAAAATTCTATCCAAAACACTATAGGTTGTTAAGTAGATTAAAACCATTAAGACAGATATATCTTAACTGAGACTTACAGAGTTGCTACTAGATGATGTTTAGTGTTGTCTTGTGTTAGCTTATTAGTTTTTATGGGAAACAAACTAAGATCAATGAAATATAAAATCAAGATAACTACACCATCATTAAGGAAAAATTCAGCATACTAAGACCACAAAACAAAATGATGCAAACAATGAATAATAAGAAAGTGGAATTAAATCAGTGTTAAATAGAGTTTTGAGAGTGACAATCCAAGAAAAAGCATATTAGAGATACAAGAAAACAAACAAAGATAGAGACAACAACCAAAAATGTAGAGCTAAGGAAAAACTATGGTATCTGAAGTAGTGACAGAAAAGATATAACCATTTTAAAAAAAGAGAGGGAAAACAATGTAGCAACTGAGCATTTTGTTTATAATGTGGACACATTTGACTAGACCATACATAGTCAATACAAAGAAATCAGAAACAAGATGAATAAAATAAACACTCAACATATAATAGCTTAGAAGGGCTTCTTGGCCTAGACAGTACATTCTGAGATCAGTAAGTTCATCATCCTCATGATCATTGGACACCTGTATATCATTATCTTTGTTATCACTCATTGTTCCACAAGATGACTTGATAATGTCAGTCTCAATTATTGGAAAGATTTGCTTAACACTTTGCATAAATTGGGCCTTTTCATAACCCTAGGAATTCTACTTGAACATTTTACCTGAAATGTTTGTCTTCTATTTTTTGTTCTCGGTTTCTTTCTTCTTACCCTTTCTAGTTAGGAGGACAACCTTAAAGATAAGAGCTTTATTGTGAAGTAAAACAAATATTCATTTGATCTATCACTTTTAGAATAATCTGTGAGAAAACAGTTTTGAAGTACAATGAATGACTTCAAATGGAAAGCAGATGAGCTTAGTGAGAATACTCACTAAGATGGGTATGACAAGATAACAACCAAGGTAATGTTGAAAGTAGATTACTTAGAGTAGAACTAGTAGCAAGAAAACAGAGATAGAGATTCTGTTAGAGAAGTGACTACAGAGAGCTCCTTCTTATATACCATACAGATTATTTGTAGCTGTATACTAGTTCTACTTATATAGAACTGAGAGTACCCAATGGTAGTGAATTCTCTCATCATACTATAAGTAACAGCTAATGAGAAAATAATGAATAATATGATAAACATAATAGTTTGTTAAGATAGAACATAATGTAATCATGCTGACATGATAGATTAGAAAGATAATGTGACTGATGTGAAAAGTCAGTGAACAAGATAAGATAGGATAAGACTTTTCAACACTCCTTGTTGTTTATGTTGGAAATAGTGTAAGGGTAAGACAGTTATATTCTTTTAGGAACTTATTTGCAAACTGTTGATTAGTAGTACATAGAAGAGCCAAATTCTACTGCTTCTCAGATATAATGTTAGAGAATGTGAATGCATTTTATTTTTCCTTTTTGAACAGGATTTAAAACAATGAAAATAGTCCCTTGATTGTTCATATATAATAAAACTCATGATATGAGCATTTTCATCTCTCAAAAGAGGTTGGAAATTTATTGGATTTACTTTACACATCCTATCATTCTGTAGTATGCTGCTTCAGTAGAAAATAGTCTGACTCTTCATATCATCTCAACAACCATGAAACTATTCTGTTTACCAAAAACATAGTATAGCTAGTTATTAATCTCAATGTATCAATGTCATGAGTTCAATCAGTATCTGAATAGATGATTAGCTCATTTTTATCACTATTTCCATTGAATATAATGGCAGGGTTTTGAAGATGAGCAAGATATTTTATTATCTTTCAATGGATTGGAAGAAAACTGTGACATTTTAATAATGCTATATGCCAGGTCTGGTGTGGTTCTAAGCATTATATATAGCAAGGATCTGAGTATTGATTGATATCAGCTATGAAGGTTTATATTCATTTGCCCTTGTTTAGGATGAAAAGAATACCTGGTGAGTAAAGGCATGTCTGTCTTCTTATGATTCTCTTGATCACACTGCTTAACAACTTGTTAGCATATGAGATTTGATCATGGACCACAGTTTATTTGATACAGTTTCTTATAATTCTTATGTCAAAATATTCTTTGGCTTCATTGAAACCATGGCTTTCCTATTGTTTCATGTCTTTTCTTGTGATTGAGGACTTGATTTCTATTGCTACCTATGAAAAGAGCATCATCAATATAAATAATAATGAGATAGTATTCTTCTCAATGAATTTAACATATATTCTAGAATCAGGAATACATTTTTGAAATCTAATTTTCTCAGGAAGATGTTTAGTTGTTTGTTCCATTGAAGCACAGCTTACTTTAGGCCATGAATAGCTTTCTTTAGTTGACAGATCTTAGATTTCTCATCCTTTACTACAAATGCCTCTAATTATGTTATATATATCTTTTCATCTAGCTCATCAAATAGGAGGATAGTTTTGATGTCAAGTGCTTTTATCTTTCAATTATTAGGAGTGGCTAGAGTGGAGAGAATTCAAACTGTTTTGAATCTCACAACAGATGAGAAGATTTTTTCTTAGTCTATTTTAAAAATCTGTGTGAATTCTTCAGTAATGTATCTTATCTTGATTTGATTTCTTAGATGAATCACATATATCCATCTATCTTTAATGAGTTTGTGATGTTTGGGTGAATGACTAGATCCTATACTCTCCTTTATTTTAAAGAAGTGATCTCATCATTCATCACATTGTTCTATTTATTTTGTTCATCTTAATGTAATTTTACAATATCCCAGTATTGTTCAGAAATCATATGATCTGAGATTTTGACTGTATTAGATAGTTGATGACAAAATCATGCACTGTTGTATAGGTTTTTCATATTGTCTTCACTATCTCTTGTCAGATCTTCTCTTGAGGAAATTCCTTCTTCTCTTTGAAAAGCAGACTCTTTTTGAATTGAATCTAGACCTTATGTTATGTTTTACTCTATTTCCTTATCAAGATAGGCTTCAGAGGGGTTTGCTGATGCATGTACAAGAGTGTTTACCACATATGTAATGTTGGGTCAGGTGCTAATCATAAGATATAACAATAAGCTAATGACCTGTTGGAAGCATGTCTGCAACTCAGAGTTTATGATGGCATTATTCTTCTCTTAATAATAATCTTGAGGAAGAGGTGGGGCCATTGGTTTGGTGTCTTTCATGCCATAATGCTCAAGGACTTTGTTGAGATATGATATCTGGACTAGATAAATCTGTTGATCTTCTTGACATATGATCATTCTTAGGAACTTATGGGGTTTGCCAAAATCATGACACTCCCACTTCTACATGAATGTGGCCTTTACTTTATCTACAAAGTATTCATTCAGTCCATAGAAGAGGGCATTATCTATGTAGATAATCACTAGTACAAGCTTGGTGTCTTTACAATAGATAAATAATCTAACATCAGTTTTAAGCTGAGTAAAGCCTAATTCCTTCATTAATACATGAAGTGTGTCACACCACATTAATCCAGCTTGTTTCAAACCATAAATACCATGTAGGAGTTTTAGGACTTTGCCTTTCATATAAGTAGGTATGAACCCTTTAGGAAACACCATATAGTGGTCCTCTTCTTGTTACGATTTCTTTCCTTTGCCTTAGTCATATGAGTTCTGGATGTTATTTCTTTTCCTATGATTACTCACTTCCTTTAGTCATCAGTCCGATGACTCATCATCATTCCTAATTGTAGTTCATTCCATCACCTTCTTGGACATTCTATATAGTCATCTCACTGACTGATCCTGTGTACTTTAAGTTCTTTTATATTCTGTCAGTTTCTATACCCTAGGTATATAAACCTTTCCTTTCTTCCTCTCTTTCTTTCCCTTAAGCTAGTTCTCCTCAAAGTTACTGACTGTATCTCTAGACTGGCAATCTACTTGACTTTCTTCTCACTGTTCCTCATCTCTTTGAGCCTCCGCCCGTGCTCTGAATGGGTAGTTTGTTCTTAGAAACTTCTAGTCTCTGAGTATCAAGTTCACCATCTTGTGAACAAGTACCTTGTCCTTGAGTATCTGGTTCTCCATCTTGAAAACCACACTTTGACCTGATTGGCCATTAGCCTTTCGGTTACCTTTGACCCAGTTGACCATCAGTCACCTGGCACCTTTGAAAGTCCTAGCCACCTAGTCAGTGTCTACAGACTCTAAATGACCAATTGGCATTTAGTCCCACGACTCTAGCCTAGTTGATCATCATTGTCTAGTCTCTCTTAGCTTTAGTCTTTAGTTTTCTGAGGCTACACTTTGCCCTACCTAGACCAAGCATAACACTTCTAGTTTGCAATATATGTAGGCAGATCATATGTCTAGAGTAGTAATATACTAGTTCTTTTGTATAATCAAAGCAAGTATACATCTTACAGTTTTGAAACATACAACTAGGCTGAAGATCTAATCAAAGTTGGCCTCTTCTATCTGGGAAAACTCATGACAACTAGTCAGGCATGTTTACAACTTTCAGATTTTACATTGAAGACCCATTGGTTTTCAATAACCTTCCTATACACAAGTTGATCAACAACTTTATAAACTTTTGAATATTAGAACATTTGTAGCTCAGTTTCACACACTTTATACCATTGTAATTGTTCTTCCTGAGATAGTCTCAGTATATCATGGTATGTCCATTTCCAATAATATATATTTGTGAGATGAGGATCATCCTCTGATACTACATGAGCAATGAGATATTAAATTGACTCATCTCCTTCTGTCTGAACTAGATGTTCGATATTATCTTCCAACAGAGTAGAAGAGTGGAGAATATCACCAGGTATATTGGGTAATTCCTAGAACACAGTTGAGAGACTAATCTCCAGTTTGACTATTTCTTTCCACTTTGTCTCACAATCAATATCCTTTATTGGTTGGACAAGGTGCTTTCTTATTGCTTTCTTATGCTATAAATATTACTAGGATGATTAGACACATGTTTTTCCTACTCACTGCAAAGAGAGTAAGGAGAGATAAGTGGTTATGGCTGTTGTGGAAATGCAACTGATAGAGGTAAAGGTGTAGGGGACCATGGACAAGGAGAGTTTGGATGAGAAGCAGAAATCACATCTAGTGTTTTAAAATCTAGTCCAGTCTAGTATTTTTCTATTTTTGGAAACAATCAGATCAAGACTAGTCTTGAAAATTTAATAATATTCTGTAACTGTAACTGTAACTGTAACTGTAACTATATAGAACTGGTTGTAATAAGTTGTATATATGATCTCAACAGTTCTGACTGGTTGTGACTAATTACTAGTCAGACCAGTTGTCAACTCATTATGACAGGTTGAGATAGGTCTGGAGCTGATTAATGAGTCCACTCATATGCAATCCATTGCCAAGTATATAGATACAAATGTAGGATGTAGTGTGTTAGAATCATTTTTATTTATATAAGATGGTATATTTTTTTACATCACCACATCCTCCTAGTGTTGCTGTGGCTTGGCTAGTGCTGGCTATTCATTCAGTTACACTAAACCCTGTTTCATGAGTCACTGTAGGCTACTCAGTTTGACTCCATCAACCATCACCACTGACTATAGCCATACTTTGGCCAAGGCCAGCTTTAACTGACTTTAACTGGCTCTAACCAGCCATTAGTGATTAGTGTACCACTTGAACAAGTCATTTGACTGAGTTCTTAAGTCTTCAACACACTGTATATAGCTATGAATACATGTACATTATATTGACACAAATTTTCAATATATTATTCACCACTATTGCTCTCATCTTAGCCCTTCAAGGCTTCTGGTCAGCAGCAATTATATGTCTCACAAGTCACCAAAGAAATGAATAAAAATATTACATTGCTATCATTGACACAGTCTGACACTGTGCCAAGGTAAAACCTTAGATGTGGTAGGGCTGGGAGTCATGGCAATTCTATGTATGTTGTTTGCTACACAACGAACATGGATCAATTGATTTAGCCTGAGTAATGATGCATGTTACTTACTTTGGCTGAGATGTCAACTCCCTAGTCCTGCATCTAGGAGTGAAGACTGTGAACATTGATGTTTGGACAACTATGCTGGCAACAGGTGTGGAAACAGTAGAAGTAGAGTGGCATAATGATGGCTGCTCCACAACTTCCACTGTATGTTCCAGAATGGTATAAAGATAGGTATGGTCAGGTCTTTGGGTAAAAGCTAGAGTGTGATGGACTGCAGCCATCTGCAGTGAGCTATGGAAGTGAACCATGATAAAGGAAGATGAGGGAGTATGCTAGCAATTCAACATTGTCCTAACAACTTAGCTGCAAACCAAGATGGCTATTAATTGAAGCAAGTGCAGGAATACTGATAAGAAAGAGGTTGTGATATAAAGGGATATATATATGAGATAAAGGATCACAGTACTCTTGTGTAATGTCAAAATTGATAAGGAAAATGGTGTGTTGCAATGCCCCAATGTCAGTTAGGATATTGTGGGGTTTAACATCTCAGTGAATGAAGTTGCAGGAATAAATGTACTTGAGATATGATATCTAGTTTGACCAGTCAATAAGCTAAATGGTACACAATTGGACCCACTCAAGACCTACAAGTTGAATTCCCACCTTTGCAATTAGGGAAATGCCAAGTGTGCCAGATGACTGGATCAAGTTGTGCAAGGAGGGCCCAAGGCTCTCAAAAACTATGACACAATACTTTCCTTCTCTCCTAAGCCAGACAAGTCATGGGAGCCCATGTGTTATACTATTATACAGCTTTTTGAGGATCTGATACTTGTGTTCCAAATATAACTGGGTTTTACTATACACCTCTAGCTTAACAGTGAACTCCTGGCCTGTAATGATATCCTTTGAATGAAACACTGTAGCTGCAAAGTGTGACATGTTAGCCAATAAAACAAGTATCAATGATCACATAGCAGGATTCCTTACAGTAGGACCCACTACCTACTTTCTCTTCAATCTGATACCTCCCATCTACATGTACAAATTCAGCTATTGTTGGGCTTGGGCAGTGAGTTGCCAGTCAGTGGTAGTCAATAAAGCCTTGCAAAATATGGACCTATTCAAGTGATGCAGTAACATGTATAGCACAGACTGCAGTCATCAGTATGGCAATATGCTTCTTTGTATGAGCACTGCCAAAAATGCTTGTCATTTGTAATAAAAAATTCTTAGGAACTATATTAATTGACCATTCAAGCACTCCACAGTTTGCTAGTCCTGCAAGATCTGGCTTATAAACAGTATGAGTATCTATGCTATCTAATCTTTTGAAGCTTCTAACTGAGCTTTTTCTTGGCTAGCCAGTTTATCTTCCTAAGGTGCTGACACATGTCATAGGTGAAAGGTCAGCAGCTTGGCCCATTGTTGCCAAATCAAGAATCCTAAGGCCTTCCTCACAGCTTTCACTGTTAGGATGCAAGATTTCTCACTGTCAATCATATCCTTTACTCCTCATTAGTTTTCCTGGTACTTTATACAAATAATCACACATCCTGCCATGAATACAGAGCCACCAGTAACCAGCTCTCCCTACTTGGATTAAGTGACAATGGAATTATTTTTTTGGGTAATCTATATTGGGACTAAATGGACAGTGTGCCTCTACTACTACATACAATGTTTTCCATGTCCATCACAACTACCTACTCCCCTACAAGTCAGGTCTTGCACAATCCATCTTATGACTCAGATTCCTACATGATACTACAAAACCAGTTAACTTCTCTGGGATACCACACTCAGACAGTAACAAAGAGCAGCTCAGAAGCTCCATTAGGTGTAACCAAACATTTTCTCAAACATTCAGCTGAAGTAGTGGTACTCATCCATGAATTCCCAGCATTATCTGACTTACTTACCTCAAATAAGTTGTAATATGAATGATACTCATGACTCTGACAAGTGTGCTCTATGGGGAGTGGAATTTGTGAAGATTATACAGCATCTCATCTAAGGAGGGGATGATGGAAATAAGACTAATGAACATATCTGGGTTTGCTGATTTCAATATGTACTGCTACAGCATAAAATTGATCTGTCCAATAGATGTTCAAGCAGATCAGTACTTGAGAATATCACACTGTAACTCAGTTATTAGAGACAAACAGCCTCAAATGGAAACCAAGGCAAGTCCTTTTAAATCTCATATATGATTCATTATTGAATGATGAGGTATATTGACCTACTCAGGATTGGATTGTATTCTCATCATTGAATAGCCAAGATCAATCTACAAGGCACCATTAACCAAACTGAACCATACATTGGTTCTGGCTATTAAGCAGATTCTGTACAATAGCATGCTCATCTGCCCCTCTATTGAAATGAACCTTTTACTCAAGTCATTGTGTGGTGAATTCAATGTAACACCTGACATCACCATCCTTCTTGCATATCAATTGAGGGTATGTCTGAACTATTGTTTAAAAGTCTAGTTAGGTTCAGTTTTTTGACCTGAAACTTCATAACCATGACCTAACTGGTTATGGGAACTTCCAAAAAAACAGTTATGACCAGTTACACAACCAGTTACAGCCAGTGTTTGAAACCCTGGTTATTCTTGTAGGAATCTTGCTTTGTCGTGGTGGCACAAAATATTCTATAGATCAATAGCTATCTACTGACCCCCTAATTGAAAGATTTGACTCAGAAATAACTGAGATATGATTGTAACCTTAACTGACCATAACTGATTCTCAGTCATGATCAGTTACAGTTCAGTTAGGTTATAGTTATGGGAAGATTACATGACTAGACTTTCAAACACTAGTCTGGACTCTCAAATTGTGTTTATTGGTAAATGCACATTCTCCCAAAGCAAAAAAGCACTTGTGAAGAAACTCTAACTTAAAATCAACACCCATTCAGAGATCATGATGATGATCATTATCATCATCAAAGAAAATACACTGTATCATTCTTTTAAGGAGGATTCAACTGTGTGGCACACATTCTGCCATTACATGGAATTTAGTTTGTTTTTGGAATTTTTGAACATGATACAGACAAGATTGTCTTTAAGGTGACAAATGTCCTATCACTGTGGAACTTAAAGCACATGAGTAATTCCAAACTTGATATGCAGATGCCTTCAGAGGCATCAAGTGTTCCATTGATGATGTAGAGGCCTCTTATACCCCACCTTTACTTTGCTCTCACTCTCTGGAAACTCCCCAGATCTCCCTTGCCTTACAACCAGCCCTACAGTTCTTGTGTTATGATTTTCTTTATCTTGCTCAGTCACGTCTATCCTGGACAATTTTCTTTCGCTACAATCACTTATCATCATCTTCTAATCATAGTATTTTCCCTTATCTTCTTAGACATTCCATGCAATTCTATCATATTTCATTTAGTCATCTTGCTGACTGATCCTATGTATGATTAGTTCTTTCATATTTTGTCAGTTTCTATACTTTAAGTATATAAACCACCTTTTTATTTCCTTTCTTTCTCTTCTCTAGGCTAGTTCTCCTCAGAGTTACTGTCTGCATCTCTAGACTAGCAATCCATTGTTCTTTCTCCTATCATCCCTTGATTCTTTCAGTCTCCACTCTTACTCTAAATAGGTAGCTTGTCCTTGACCTTCAAACCCCTGGGTATTAAGTTCACTATCCTGTGAACAATACCTTGACCCAGTCAATTACATATTATCTGGTACCTTGAAAGTCCTGGTCAACAACCAATTGTCTAGTGACTCTAGTCAATAATCCATCACCTAGTTCCACATCTTGACCCAGTTGACAACCCATTGTCTGGTACTTTGTTTTAAGCTTTCCTAAGGCTATACTTTGCTCTACTCAGACTAAGTGTAACATCCTGCCAGTCACTCATGCCAGGAGCCACTAAGCTACTGAAGAAACACATAGCAAACAAGCAGGGCTTGCAGATGCAACTGTCTCCAGCACAGACAACAATACCATTGTTGAATGATTGTTGTATAGCTACAAGTTACTGGGTTTCTCTTATATATGATGTCCACTTTTAATTTTCAAAGTTTTATTACATTTTGTACATGTTTGTGTTATATACTTCCCAAGTCAGTTGTTCTCTGTTTCAATTTTGTTGTTCTGTGGCTGTTCCCAACATGTAACATGCATTGCATGAGTTTAATGTACACTTGTTATATAGCATGTCTGTCAGTAATTCCATTCAGTTGATTGTAGGCAAACTAACCAGTACTTATGCAACTCAGTGAACAATGCAGCTACCCTTATCTCAGGGTATACATTGGTGTGATGGTAGCAACTTCACTGCCTCTTGCATCATGTTCTCACAAGGTTGTGTCATTTAACAGCCAATCCTTTTTCCTTTGACATTGGCAACCCCTCAAGTGGCTGGCATTTTGGTTTTCATTCTCTTGATTTATTCCATGTAAGTTCAGTGTTGCCATTGTGGCTGTTGTGGTCCAGCACCTAGTGGTTGCCCTACTCCTACTTCCCTGTCATCTGAACCCTCTGTCTCAGATGTTACCTTGGTAACTGGTGCAGGAGCTCACAGGATCTGTTGTTAACCTGCATGATACAAGAGTGACAGTGAATTCATTGACTCTAACAATCATTCTGTTATCTTGGAGGAGGAGCCAGAATTGGAGATGAGAGACTAATCTGACCATCATCATACACCTATTGCACCAGCAAACAAATTTACATCAGATCCACCCATTATCAATCCTCTAGCTACTAACTGGTCTATATTTAATCCAACTGGCACAGATCCCCTCACCACTACTTTTTCCACTACCTCCTCCAATAAAGCACTTGACATACAGTTCTTCTTCCAAAAGAATGAGGAAGGTACCATCTGCAGGCCATGTGAGTAAGTTGACTATCTGTCACCCATGATAAGTTGCCATGAGCATTCACTGAGGCATCAATGGTAGATCACTTGAAGATGAAAATGGGAAATCTGGCCATGGCCAGTATCATTTTAGCCTGAAGATGTCCAATACTACCCTCCACTATCACCTAGAGTCTAAGCATATGGTCTTCCACCTGGAACAAGCTGAGAAGAACAAATGGGTCATCATAGCCAAGCCTGCAAAGACTGCATTCTTGTCTGGCTACATGTTCAAATCCTTCAAGTGTGTTCTTATCCTGCCTAGGGTCAATCTGGACAACTTACCACCATCACCACCACTGGATCTGTCCAATCAACTACTGATGGGTGTAGTTCCATCACAGAAACAAGGGCTTGGTGCTGATCTCTCTCTATTCTCAATCAATGGACTCAAGAACTATATTGTTCATTATCTCATTACATATGACCTAATTTGTATTCCTCATTCATTCTCTTTCTCACATCTAACCCACAATAGTTTTTAGGCTATTAACAAGGTCAAAAGCCCCAAGTTTCATCAACTTATTCTCTACTGCTGCCCTTGGGACATTATTGATTCAGATATTCCTCATTGCATGAAAACAAGTGAACTTATTTTCAACAGCTACAAGAAGACATTTGCTACTCTGCAAGCTGAACTCTCTGTAGGTTCTTGGGTTTTGATTGTCTTTCTGTCACACATATATAGTTTAATAGATGGTGATGAGGCAAATCTCATTTACCATAGATATGTGGTTGAGCAAGTGTTTTGATCCATGCATTGCTGTAATGGCCCACTGGATCACAGAAGACTCAGAGACTGGAATGTGTAAGCTCAGTTTGAAGTCTGCTCTCATTGCATTCCACTATGTTCTACA
>JBBPMY010000659.1:0-13077 GCA_038090615.1 Phylloporus gajari
CAGTACCTTATGGCGTGTGGATCGATCCTCACCGAGCACATGAGCTATTCATCGATGACGACACCGATTTGGAATCCCCCCATCATACTTCCTTTTCGGCTTTCCCGCAGGCCTTCCTCAAGAAGTTCGGAAATCTTCAGTCGAAATCCCCACCCGTCGTTTTTGGTCGCCCAATTGCTTCTCTGAATGCCGAAGTTGCTTTACAATTGGAATACCCGGGGAATTCTGGCGATGACAACGACAAAGATTATCACTCATATACATTGGCCATCGAACCAGTTGCCTCCCAAGCATACAATACAATTTCCCATCGTTTTTGTGAACAGACCAGATTCCACGCTACCCAGGTAGGTCTTGTTAGGAAGTTTGACACTCCGATTTCGAGTACGTTCCCGCTTGCTCTGGTTAGTTTATTGGATTAGTGGGGTTTGGATTTCAATCTCTCGTGCGTATGCATACTGTTAGCGCATGACTCCTAGTCTTAATGTGCCAACTTCTCCTCTTTATTGCCTTGTCTAGTTGAGATCTCCGTGTGGCCATATCCACCATTGGGCTCTTCCCATGGTCGTTTAAAGGTATCTTCCCACCGCTTTCGTTCTGATAACCATTCCATCACTTTTTCTTTTATTCTTGTATGCGATCCTGGCGTGTAACGGTTTGGCCTTCGTTGTCGGCGTGTGGATCTCCGCCATCACTTGGTTTGCTCTCCTTGTTGTCCTTGTTGACTTGTACTCTTGACTCATTGTCTTCTACCCTTAATTTTTTTCAACCTCTTTGTGTTCTGCATCTGTACCAGCTGGGTCGTCTTCGTCCAGTTACGGCCTGACCCTTCCTACCATCAACGCCTTTATGACCTCTGGATCGATAAGAGCCTTGACACGGATGGCCTTAGATACTGGCGAATACTACACTGCAGCACCTGTGGAGACGGCGCTGCGGGCACCTTGATTAGGTTACCACTAGCATGCAATGCGAATTGGGCAAGACTAGTACTGGTCGTCGAATAGCCTTATATGGAGCTTCATCTGCTTCTCGAGTACTTACAAAAGAAAATTTCAACTTCGATTTATGACATTGGCAACAATCGAAAGCAGTCATGAACAACTGGCAGCTGTCTCGAGCTCCTGCTCGACATCCCGTACTAGGTCCGCCCTTATGGACAGCCATAGTGCCACTAATCCCCGGTGCGCTCCGCCTCAGGCATTCGTTCCAGTATGTGTCATCTCTGCATGCACCTCTCCCAAACCTCCGTGCCAGGCAAATGAAAACAGCCGAGCTGTTGTCTGGAACTTGTTCGCCTAAGTTGCACCGTCACGAATCCAGAAGGATACCATCCTTCCATGGGGAAAGTCGTCGCATGCGCCCGCGATCTCATCCTGTCTATTGGACTCGTCAACAAACAGTCTCACACGTGGGGACGATTGTTCGTATGCAAGGGACGCCAGCCCAGGATATATTGCCACCTCGACAAACGGCGAGCGCTCGAGTGCTTGTCGCGTTCATGCCATGAGCCTTCATCCTTTGATGCAGCGTCTAGCACCGTGCGCGTTTTGGAGGAAGTGCAACTACTGCGCGAGCTGGGCTTGGTGAGCCAGAAGGGTTAATCCCCGGTGTGCTCCACCTCAGGTATGTTCATTTGTGTGGAATCACTATCTTTTAGCCATTACTAGATCATGCATTGTACCTGCACGCTGTCACCATGTTCTCTTGTGCACCCATGCGCTTCAACTTGCTCGCTCTCCCCCGCCCTCGTGAGTTGCCATCACGTCACGGTGCTACGTCTCTGCATGGTCGTTGGGTGAGCACCTCATACACATCGTTCTTTCAGGAGTGCTCGGAAACTCGATCTGGAACTGAGCCCGTCGTCGTCAGAGTCTGGTGAGAGTACTGTCTTGCAGGTAGCGTTCGCCACCGCGTGTCCGTCCTGTCTGTGTGAGGTCCCCTCGGGAGGGTCTGTCTCTGGTTAGAGCTTCTCCAGCGCCTCATCATCGATACTCAACACCGGTCCTTCCTCATCCTCTTCCACGGTTTCATCATCGCGATACGGAAAGCGATACTTGCCCTTTCAGACATGCGTACAAGCCCTTAGTGTTTCAACATTGAAACTTATCTACTGCTGTGTGAATACAGACCAAGGTCGATGTGATGTTTGTCTACTTGGATAAATGATGAGTAAATAGAAAATGATTGCCTTCTCCGCATTCCACCTAAAGGTCATAAGGAAGGGCCTGAATCATAACACTGAGAATAGATGGTAGGGGTCTCAGACGTGAACAGTCAAATGTTATAAAATAGGATAGCTTACCTGTCCTTCGGGTGAAGGGCCGTTGACCGTGAAGCAGGTCTTATAGTTGACGCTGGAGACGGCCATAATGAATCTTCCAGTTGCAGTATCATAGTCTCCGATGTCGTAGTATGTGTCGTACAAGTGAATGGCCTCCTCGAGACCCATATCCTCGATCATGAACGAACTGTGTGTCTCAAGATCCCTCTGTGCCGCAGCTAGGAGGAGCACAGCCGCCTTCTTCCTCACTACAGCATCTATCATAAGCAAAGACCGCTCATGAGGGGAAGGGCGTGCCCTGCTGGGTAGGACCTATTGGAAGCTATGATAATTTCAGTGGATCTGAAATGTGAAGTGCTCACTAATCTATCCTTCGCCTTGTCTAAGACCTTTCTTTCCTCTGATGAGATGATGTTGGCATTACGTTCGGTAGGATGAAATAAAGGAATGGAAGGGAAATGAGGAGAGCTGGGAGCTGGAATTGATTGACGGTTGGGCTTACGTGTCATGGTGTGATTCAAATTGAAGGGTTGATACCGTAGGATTTAGTAGTCAGAGCATTACTACAAATATTTAGGTCACTGTCTAGCCTGTACTCCGTGACACTCGTATCATAATTCAAAGCCCAGATGGTTGAGTAGCCTAGAAAGTGCATCTCGTGCATGTTGACAATGAGCAGCAGTAAGGTCAGGAATGGAGAGTGTTATGACGTTATCTAAAAAATGGTAGATCTTGGATTGTTCATTCTCGATTGCAAGACGTCTCCGAGGACACGCCTCATATTGGTCCCAAGACATATCCTGCAAAAAATCTGCTCGCATGGAGATGCTCGCCTTAAATTGGAGTTAGAACGTGTATAAAAAATGTATACACACTCACGGCAGCAAGGACATATGAAACGGTTGATACTGCAGCGTGTCCTTGAGCCTGCAGCCGTTTCCATGTCCAGAGGCCATTGTCTGATTGGCATGCTTCTTGGAGGTTGAAGGAACCAGGTAAATCTTGCTCCACGAGTGCAGAAAATAACATGTTGCGCAGCATGACATTTTCGAACCATTGAATCTGAAACACGGTTTAGTAAAGTATAAAAACAGCATTTACCTCGTACCCTGTCACTATCAAATGAATGCCAATACACAAACCCATACGTCATGTTCCAGGTGAGGTAGAACTCTACCACACCCCGTTGGTTACGATCAAACTTCGTGCCGGGAGGGCCGGGAAGGTGGGGCATTAGTGCTGGTGACCCAGGTCTTGAGGTGAGGATATAAATGATAGCCTGTAGAGCTCGGTCGTGGAAAGCCCACTCGGCTTTCCCAACCTATGGATTATATAAATCAGTAATATGTTTGTACGGCCAATATAAATGATGCACCGTCGAGTAAATTTTTTTTCGGAATGAGGAGTGACTGAGTGATGTGAGGACCGGACCATTGCTGGTTTCAATGGTCTCTGGCAGACAATAAAACAGAATGTTATTATCAACGCAATAGGATGCACCTTAGTACTCACGATTCTCTTCGGGAGCCCAGAGATCATTTGACTGCTCGCATCGTTGCTTTGTGAGCAACACACATTGACTGATGAGGGTGTGACGGGGGAGACGCGGGACATGAAGGATGATAGTAGAATAAAACATACTGTAAGCGTGATATAAGACACGCTTCCAGTTGAGTGGGAGGTTGGGAAAGCCAAGCCCTGCAATAAACACAAAGATAAGTTAATAATAGTGGTGTGAAACAACGTACTGTTGGCAATAAGCGTGTAGAAGTCTTGATCCAGGGTGTTGGGAATTACGAGAAGCCCCGGATGATTCTCGTCGGGCTCTGATGGGGGTGGAGACGGAGGGGGAGGGTTCAGAGTAACGACAACACCTGGTTGCGATAATGATGGCCTAGCATGGTCACAGAAAAGATTAAAAAGCTCTTGGAACGTTCTTTCTTCATCGTCATCATCGGGGTGGTACATGTCTGCCATGTAAGTAGATGGTGGTGAGAAATGGTGAGAAACCCACTTATGCCGAAGTAGTAATTATCGCCTGCTCAACTTGCTCGAATCGAATTCTCACACTGCCGCATTGCCTTGCTCGACATGCGGGAATAACCGCGGGAATATAGGTAGTCACAACAATGCAGTTTCGGACTGGATGCGATGCAATATGCGATCGATCTGGCCACACCTGGGCTCAATATCATATATCTAATGGGCATGTTTGAGGCCAGCCTCAGGGTGACCCCTGTTATTCTGTGCCCCATTCATGCCTTTTTCACGCCTTCTCCGCGCCTTCTCCGCGCCTCACGCTACAAAAAGTGAAAGCGTTGACCGAAAGCGTCCCGGATGATCATGCTCATCGGAACTTCAACCCTGCATTCAGCGACACACGGCACGGAGTATGAGGAAATGATTTTCATCAATACCCTGTTTTATTAATGACCCCGAACACCGGCTGGCCGAAACAGCAACATGAAGAGGACTCTGGACTCAGAGTCACTCTCTGACTCCTCTGTTAGCTGGATGAGCAATCCACCATGTTCTCTACAACACAAGATCAAAGAACATATCCTCATCTTCAGACTCCTCTAGATCAAGGTTCATGGCTCTCCCCAGTGCGCTCCACCTCAGGTATTCATTCCAGTATGTGTCATTTCTCCAGGTACCTCTCCCAAACCATCCATGCTGGGCGACCCTGCCCATGTAAACAGCCGGGTTGCTGTCAGGAACTTGTTTGCCTACGATGCGCTGCCACGAATTCGAAAGAATACCATCCCTCCATAGGGATAGGGAACATCGCCGCGTGTGCCCGTGATCTCATCTTGTCTATTGAACTCGTCGACAAACGGTCTCGTATGTGGGGACGGTTGCTTGTATGCAAGGGCATAGTATGGATGGGATGCCAGCCCGGGATATATTGCCACCTCGACAAATGGTGAGCGCTCGAGTGCCTGGGCGACCCTTAGCGTGTTCACGCCATGAGCTTTCATCCTTAAATGCAGCATCTTCACAGCATGTGCGTTCTGGAGGAAGCGCAACTGTTACGCGAGCTGGGCCTGGTGAGCCAGAGGGATCGCAGCGCCGTGATTACATCCGAGTGGCCGTTTATGTACTTGGAAAGGTTGTGGGTAATGAACATCGGCGCCGAGGAGAAGAGGCGACTTATAGAACAGAGACAGGAACATGTTATCGACGACCACGAGTGGGATGGGTGAGACTGACGATCTGGGGTATATTCACCAGCTGAAGTGTAGGTTCGTGAGGGGTTTCTATCCAGACGAGCTAAGGAAAGGCACATGAGTGACCAGAGGAGAAACGAGGCAAGCGCGAACGCACCTTGGTGTTTGGTTGAGATGTTGCCAGAATAGCATCGTCTGTAGTGTTCTCGAGATCGATGAAGATTGTAACCACTTCCTGGCGAGGTGCTTGAATGCGGTGACGTCGTCGCAAGCACATAAGAACACGCATCTAATGGGTGCACCCGCAGTACAAGGGTGGTGTAGGGATCCGGGTAACGGTGGGACAGTATGGCAGTCCCTCGTCAACGCTAGCCACAGCACCCTTGACAATGACTTCGCCTTCACCATGGCCTCGATCCGCTCCACACTCTTAGCTGCATCAGGCCTGGGGTGGCTCCTGGGGGTACATCTGGATGACGTGTAAGGGCGCCCTCAGTGCACACGAAGTTCGCAACCTCAAGGCATTCATATGGAAAGCCGGACGGGTCGTGCTTCGGCTGTCACAATGCAAACCGCATTTGGTAACAGTGACCTCGGACACTCGCTCGATCGAATGCGTTCAGGCCGCCGCCGATAAGCGGTCGAAATAGACGGTGGGTTTCCATAGCCGTTTCATTGGTGAGTGAGCCTTCCTACTGGCTGGTCCCTTTGCTGACTGGTCTAAGGGACAACTGGCGCAGACCAAACTCTCGGCAAGCCCGGTTCAAACTGTCGATGAGTAATTGCTAGTTACCAGTCGCTTGGCACCGCTCACCACTTTAAGCCCAAAGGGATGATGATGTGACTGATACGATGATGCTGATGACCTGACAACCCACCGCAAGGTGCTATAGTATTGCCAACCTGACACCTCGAGGATGATGAGGACGCGTGCGCAACTGCATCCACACCACAATGATGGGACATGAAAGCACGGGGTGCAACTACGCCCGCGACGACGCGATGAGGATGCGACAGGAATGACCAGGGACATGACGACAGTGACGACCCCCGACGGAGATGAGGACAAGGGAGTGCAGCCACGAGGATGTAGCAAGGATGACAAGGATGCGGCGCTGTGGTATTGCTGACCCAACATTACCAACGACATTACAAGGACGATGTGAACGTGTGCGCGACCACACCTACACCACCCACCAATGATGGGATACGAGAGGACATGGGTGGAGTTACGCTCGCAACCAGGATGCGACTTGAACGACTGGGGACGCGCCCACGCCCGAGACAAAAACCAGGAGATGACCAGGACAAGAGCGCGGCGAGCGCAGCTTGACCGCAACGCCCAATAGTCGAAGCCAAGGCCACGGCGGACCAAGGTGACATGCGCGCACAGAGCACAACACATGACAACCCCACACCAGGTCAGCGTGTTGACGACGCGACCGCTGGCATCGCGAACCCAGGCGCAATGTGCGCAGGGCCCACAACACCAGCGGACGAACCGCGGGACCACGGACCAATAGAGGCGGCGAGCATAGCTCAACCGCAGCACCCCGCAGAGGAATGTGCACGGAAAACCAACAGCATGGCCAGGATGGCCGTGTGGTGTCGAACAAGGCGACAAGTCCATCCGCTCATAGACGGTCGAGGACGGCAGCTAACACAGTGTATCAGCACATATCAAGCAGACCACCACACTCACCTACACTTCCCAAACTGCCAAATGAAACCCTGCGACGACGAAACTGAGCCACGCACGCTGAGCACTAGGGAGAGAGAAGTAGTCACACCAGCGCCGAAAACCCGCTAAGCACATCGAGGAAGCTGCAGACAGCATCCGAATGTGCTGGGAACGAGTAGAGCCGACAGAAAAGAACCTACCTCCAAGTGCCCCGAATGACCCAGGCCGCTCCAGCTGTGAAACGGCCGCACTAAGCGACGATCCAAAACATGAACCGTGCCGAAATGAACCCGCAAGGTCGAAATCCAGGTGCAGGAAGGCACATGGGCGTGCAGATCGATGTTGCAGGTGTCGAAGATGCTTGGGACCGCTTGGGACCACGAAAGTGGTGGCGAGTATGTCGTATGCAGTAAGAATGTATGCCACATGGCTGGCATAGCGAGCGCAGCATGCTGCGACTTAAAATAAGTTCAAATGGATGCACTAGCTGAGGATTGTGTGGATCAGCTCAGACGCAATGAATACAAGACAGCGTACCCACCAAACATTTAGGACCAGCAGCCCCACGCCGATCAGCATGACTCCGTGCAAAGTGCACATGGTGCAGCAGCAGGACTGACACCATGGACGAACCTCGACCTGTCAAGGTTGGACATTTCTACAATACCCATTCAGGACCCGGTACTAAGGTCGATACGATGTGTCCGGGCACTTTGTAATATTGGCAAAAGATGTTAATAATATAGCCAAATGTATGTATGGGTGACAACCCACCAGTGAAGCACGACCGTACGTCCGGCTTTCCATACATCCATATTGATAAGCGAAAAGGAAGGCGAATAAGTATGTACAATCGGGGGCATACCCAAGAGTGTAAACCTCGTCCCTGCGACAAACACCAAGGAGGCCGTCAACGTGGCACCCTAGCTAATCGCGAGAAAATCATAAATTAATTCATGCTGCGCGCGAGCCAAAAATTAATTAAATAGGTGAGCGGACCAATGAAAATAAGTGGTCCGCTAGGTTACATTTTAAACACTGCTAGGCGATGAAACGTGCTTGCCAGCACCGCGTGCGGACCTCACACCGATAACTAGGGTGCCCGTCATCGATCATCGATCATTGATCATCCCCAGTGCCCCCTCCCAAACTGGAGTCCTCACGGCCATGGCTTCATTCTTCCTGCACTTCGTCAAGCGGCAGTGATCTGTCCTTGATCAGAAATCTAGCCTTCGAGTTCGACATCTTTTGTATAGTTGCCGGAATCTGAACCTGAGGATGTTGTGCTCGTGATCAACTACCTTTTCGATTTGGGTTTATTGAGGCGGTTTACAACCGGGTTTCCTGCCCTTGGTACGTGGACCGGCGCAGGTGCTAAGAGACTTGGGCGAAAGGAGACACATAGATACACACATTTCTCTTTACCCGGACCGAATGCATGAGACTAGATCGCGTGGCACGTTAAACTTAACAACAAGTGTACCTGCTTGTAGCCGTGAAAGGAAACCTGACCAACGGCCATGTCACCTTGTTTGAAGGCATACGCACCTTATAGGATCCAAGACGAGCTGACTGTACCAGGAGTCGAAACAGTAGATTATTCAGTATCGAACTCCATTCGACGACCCTAGAAACTATCCAAGTATACTCAGAGCAAGCGGTAAGCCGACACGAAGGTGAAAAATCGAGATAATAGACCAGGAGCTGCCTGGGGCATTTTGGATAGCCTTTCAGAATTAGGAGCAAGAAACGAAAAGAAAGCAGCACAGGTGTTCGACGTCAGTCAACAGCTTCATGAAGACGCCTTTCCGTCGCTGAGGAGATGAGCTGTTCGTCAACAAAACGTTTAGCTCAGTGTCAGAAAATTTGGAGTACAATAAATCCACCCACGGACCCGACTTGGATGCCACAGGCAAGTAATGGTGTAGGTCTTTTTGTTCGCCAACCTTCTACTTTCCAGAGCTCGGGTTGGATACAACTGGTCAATTTCGTTCGGAAGCATGTAAGACCTATAATCTGATCTTCTTGCTCGCGTTGATTTACTGAAGATAATTGTACCAACGCTGCGTAACAGCTGAGCCAGCCTGACGTTTTTTGGACGTCTCACAGGGGCTGAATCATTTTTCGCTGCCCGGGACGACTATCTCATGCCCATCACCGAAGATGACCTCCTAGTAGTACTCCGTGGGTTGTCGCCTAGTCCATTTCCTTGATGTTGCTTCGCTCACGCATCTAGAATTTGATTAGCTGAGGACCATTGATCCAATGACGAAGATGGGCCGTTCTCCGAACACAGCCCAGGCCTTCGTTCTGACCCTCCCAATACTCTCGGACATATTCAAGTTCTCGAACGAAGGTCTCTGGGACAAGCCAATTTCTGCGTTGATGCTGCGTGTTCTGTACAGGTTGCGGATGCTATCAGAACAGGCGCTGTTTGACGCGGCCACCTTTTCTTTTGCATATTTTTTGCTCGTGTGTGTGGCGCTCAAGGATGGTGTGGGCGCGTCCAAAGATGCGGAGCAAGTTGCGCTCGCACTCAACATTATCACTGGAGCGAACGTTGGTCGCGCTCTACGCTTGCATGTGGCATAATCACACTTGCTGGTTTTCAATACTGCGTTTCCGCCCATGGAGGCGTTCCAAGACGTGTTGCATGTCGCGAGGACCTATTGGAGACTGAGCAAGGAGACGTCATCCCTGCTGATTGATCTGGGCGGGGCCATTCAGGCGAGTGCGTCGAAGAACGAGGTGGGCGTGCTTATTGACAGCACGCTCCCCCAAGAAACTCGCATGCCCTGACGGAGTTGGATTGGTCACCCAAATTGTGGGTCATGACTCATGAGTCATGACGAAGACGAGCAGAATGTACGGTTGCCAGTGACTCGGGTGTGGGAGAATAATCGACTGGATATGGCAGAGGGATTCCTTGTAGACCTACTCATCTTCCTGGGTGCATCTTGTCTTTGTTGTCTGGAAGCCTTCTGAGTCTTGGGTAAGCCATGAGAATGCGTATGTGAGGACGGGTGCGGCAGTCGCGATTGTGGATGTGGTTGAGCACCATCCACAGTCATCCTATGAGACAATTAATGTACTCTATGGTTGTATCGAGAAAAGGTGGGGACATTATAATGCAATATATGCACATTTATTCCGCCGCGTTTTTTTTTGTACATAGTCCCACCGCGTTTTCTGGATAGTAGACCGTCGGAGTTTATATTCCATTTATGGCAATGATTACATAAGCTCAGAACGTCCTTTGGGTGAGTAGCAGTCGAAGCCAAGACTACAATGGACCAAGGCAACAACTCGCGCACGGCCACCCAACGGCTACGTCAGCAAGTCCACGAAACGATCGCTGACCCCGTGAACCCGGATGCGCAGGGCTGCAAAGCCAATAGATGAGCCGCACCACCAAGCAACAGCCAACGCGGCGAGCGCTCGACCGTAGTGCTCCAGCGCAGAGGAATGTGCACGAGAACGGACCAGTACAGAGCGCAGCCACTCGCTTGACTGCCAACGACGCCAACGACGCCAAGGCATCACCAACAGTCGATAAGGGCGAACGGCCAGACGTAAAACGCCCGCCGAACACGCTCATCGAGCGCCCCAAGCCACCGGACAACGTCAACGAGGAAATCGAGCGAGTGGGTATTGGCAAGGCGGTAGAGTCAGATCATCCGCACGAAGGTGTATAGGGAATGGGTCTAGACAGCTCAGACAGCGGAGATGTAGTATATTGTCAATGCACGTTGCTTTCGTTTTTAAAAATTTGTGAGGGCTACTACGAGCTACTACCCAAAAACGCGGTGGGACTACGATAAAACGCGGCGGAATAAATGCGCATATATTGCATCATAGCATCATAGCATCATACATCATACTTGGCTGCATGATCGTGGTCTGTTTGCTCGGAGCCAGTGCAACCAAAAATATTTCATGCCCCTTTTTGAGTCCAGTTACCTTCATCACAATAGCATGGTACGGGGGTTGTCCCACCATCTTGCCGGCCCATTGGGACCTGCCAGATCGTGGTCTCCAGTGCCAGTAACTCCTGGGAAGTTCAAATACAGTCTGTCAAACGCTATCCTGTCATTTTAACCATACGTCACGCTTCAAACTATGCTCAGGCGAGTTCCCACGTACTAGGTATGAGACTAGGAGCACATATCGATTCAAGGAACAGTTGTTCAGACATGCTGACGAAGTACATAGTCACCATTAACATTAAATAATGAAAACAACAAGCTGATGATGTCGTTATTCACAATGTGCCAATGCCTATTCACAAATGGGAAAAATGAAACTTGTGCAGAGCGAGTTGTAATTCTCAAGTACCGCATACGTGATGCTAAATGATGAGACATTGGAGATAACCATCAATGGGAGTACCCACCAGAGGATGTGTGTTGACCGCTGGACGAGTGTTGTAGTTGATGCTGGAGACGGCAATGATGAATCTTCCGGCTGCAGTATCATGGTCCCCGATGTTGTAGTGCGTATCATACAAGCGAATTGTCTCCTTAAGACCCATATCCTCAATCATGAACGAACTGTGTGTCTCAAGATCCCTCTGTGCCGCAGCTAGGAGGAGCACAGCCGCCTTCTTCCTCTGCAGGGCATCTGTCATAAGCAGCGACCGCTCCTGGGGGGAAGGGCGTGCCTTGCTAGGTAGGACCTATTGGAAGCTATGATGATTTTCAGTGGATCTGAAATGCAAAATGCTCACTAATCTACCCTTAGCCTCATGTAAGAGCTCTCTTTCCTCTGGTGAGATGATGTCGGTATTGTTATGTTTGGTAGGACGAAATGAAGGAATGGGAGATAAATGAGGAGAACAGGCATTCGAGTTGGGGAATGGTGGTTGGAAGTCAACCCTGGCCATCATAGAGTAGGTAGGGAGCGTAATGGTGGGGGCTCCGAGCTAACTCTTGATTTCTGCTATTTCCCACGGATATCACTCCGATATATCCCGGAGTCCGCTGCCATCGGACTCCGACAGACAGCCACCTTTGTGGATGTTCAGGGCATCGGAAGAGTTCAGCGGAATCAGGGGGACTCCCTAGTTTGGTGATCAGACACGTCTATGAGGCCTCGAGGTTTGTGTAAGCAGAGGGGCAAACCATCGATAGACGGTCTGGTAATTTCGTTTGAGTCAATTGGGGAGTGTGGGTTCTCACGGGCTAACCCCAAATTTGGGCATAAACAAGAGCACGAGCAATAGGATAACCCTAGGATAACTACGTAAGCAACTTAATCCGTCGCTATACTATAGCACGGCCCTTCGGGCAAACCTGGAGGTGGTTTTATGGTTACAATTGACAACTAATTCTGACACATATGCTCTACGTCTTTTCTATCGTATTTTTCATTATCGCACCATGCGTTCTTCCCCCTAGAATTCAAGTGAATGAACACTAATGGAAAGGGGCGAAGAGATTTATAAGCATTGATACCATTTAGGGACAAGGAGGACGAATTTTTGACGCCAGACCTGGACCCAGGAACTCGGCCTGCTCTACGTTCCTGTTGTATTACCACCAGGCGTCCTTCCCCCTTCAATTCACTGAGAATTCAAGTGAAGTGAACGCTAATGGAAAGGGTACGAAGTGATTTATAAGCGTCGCTACCATTTAAGGAGAAGGAGCTGCAAGGGACGAATTTTGACCTCAACCAAGTAGACAAGAATATTAATACTAAGCGACGAATCAGGCACTAAGCAACGACAGTAGTACACACGAGATTGAAATCTAAACACTAATCTAATAAACTAACCAGAGCAGGCGATAACGCACTTGGAATTGGAGGGACAAACTTCTCAACAAGACCTATCTGAGTAACATGGAATCTGTTCTGGGCACGACAACGATGGGAAATTGCATCATATGCATGGAAGGCAACTGGTTCGATGGCCAAAGCAAATGGGTGATCGTTGTCGTTGTCGT